>JAHHUM010001484.1:448051-634969 GCA_036173005.1 Crenichthys baileyi
CTGAAGACCCTGAGGAGGATCCTGTCCTACCTACAGCCTTGCCAGACACCTCACCACTGATCCATTCCATTCAGATCTGGAGGTGTGAGGGCAGCAGATCATATTCTTCAGGATTTACAAATAATGTCTACGCTTCATGAAAAATATGCTCCTGATATACTTCCTGCTCTGGTCAACTCCTACAAGCAGCATGACTGTTAATCAGTTGAATGCAGGCTAGCCCCACTAGTTAACCACACCAGCTAATATCAGCTTGTTATATTTCTGTTAAACTATAAAGTTTGGAACAGCAAAATGGTTTACTACTCTGCAGTGCAGTTTTTTTTATTATTTTTGCTTTTAAAATTGAAATCATGGTAAATAAACATAATAGATAAAATTATTCTAACAATTTTAATTCACATTATATTATTTTACAGCAGTTGAAAACATTGTTTTAATCAATCAGATCATGTTGTACATTTTGCATAAACACCATAAAGTGCAGTATTTTTACTGAAGCCATGAGCATCTCCCATATTTATATTTATATTGAACCTTTTTCAGGTCAGGAACAACAAAGTCCTTTACAATAACAAAAACAAGCTTAAAACTATAAAAGAAAAGAGAAAACCAGCATTAATATAACATGATTCAGCATAAAAGTGGTTAAAAGTTAGAATAAACTGGTCTTCAGCTGATCTTACAACAATTAACAGAATCAGATAGATGGAGGCAACACCTTCCACAGCTAGGGAACCACAGCTCTGAAGGATTCATCTCCTTTGGTCTTAAAATGTGTTGGTGGAACCATGAGCAGCCTTTGACTGGAAGATCTGAGACTGCAAGAAGAACTGTGGGGCTCCAGAAGGTCAGAGGTTTGGGCTGGGGTTTGACCACACTGGCTCTAAAGGTCAGGACTAAAATATTTAAATGAATTTGAAACCATACGAGTAGCCAATGTAAGGATAATAAAACTGGAGTAATATAATGTCTCTTTGGTGTGATGCAGCAGCATTCTGAACGACTGAAGACGGTCGAGATCCTTCTTATTCAAACACATAGAAAAGCTGTTAACAATAATCAAGATGGGATCAAATAAAAGCATAAATAATATTCTATAATTCAGCTTTTGAAGATTAAAAATATATCTAGCTGAATAAAACAGTTTCTCATTAATCCATGAGAACGGCACTCCGATGACCTGGAGAATCAAAACTAATGCCAAGTTTTTCCGAGGTCTGGTTGCACAGAGGAGGCCAATACACCAAAGTGGTGCTTGAGTTCACCATCAGTATGGATATGATAAAAACCTCAGAAATCTGCCTTATTATTTGGCCTACTGAGAAAATAAACCACAGAAACAGAACAGGTCCAAAGACTGAGCCCTGTGGTACCCCACATGTAGGCTCTTGGAGTCTAATATGATCTGGATTTGGAAAAACATGGAATGTTCTGCCAGAACGACAGGAGTTAAACCACTGTAGACCCACACCTGATAGACCGACTACATCTCAGACCCAGTCAATCAAATATACTGTGATCAACAGTGTCAAAGGTCCAGGAGAACCTTAACCGTGGACGCTCCAGAGTCAGCTTGCATCAGAATGTCACTGGAAACTTGGAGTTAAGCACTTTCTGTGGAGCTTATGAAAGCCAGGCTGAAATTTAATAAGGATCTCATATAGATGTTTTCATTTAATCAACCAAAGATGACAAATCAGACTTGGTTACTGGATCAAACGCATTCAGAGACTGAGGAGTTATGACCCACTGATGGACAATGCTTCCTCCGACATTATTGACTTTCATCACAAATGACTGAGATGCTTGAGAAGGTCATTACAGCCCGCTTTAGAGGACACAGGTAGTATAGGGGTCACAGGGGGGTTTCAAACAGGACCTCACAGGTTTTCTCATTTAAAGAAATAGGATTTAAGAAATATTCCCTTCTGGTAGTTTTATGAATTTATTTGAAGAGAGACAATTTTCCCTGAGGTGGAGCCTGTGAACCTCGAGGTTAGTGGATTTCCACAGGCTTCCAACCTGACAACAGTCTCTTTTAGATTTCCAAACTGATTTTTTATCCATGGAAAAGCTTTTTAGTGGGTATGAAGGCAATTTTCACCGGTACCACTGGGTTTAGAATACCTGAGCAATAATTATTATGACACCGTGTAGCAACATCAACATCAGGACACTCCCTCTGCAATTCACAGAACTTCTGAGCAACATCCTGAGTAATAAGTATTTTCAGGATTCTACGTTTAGCTGGTGATGGGTCCAAAGGAAAGCTAAGGTTAAAAGTAACCCGGGTCTGGTTAGAGCTGCTCCACAGCTGAAGCTCTAAGAAATGGTACTGGTTTGCAGGGGTCAGGGCACACTAAGAACTGATCCATGGAAAGAAAAAGAGAGAAGCAAAGACAGGTTTGGGTCCTGATGCTTCACCTAAGCAGAACAGCTGCTGTAGCTTAAACTGGTTCTGATAAAAAGCTGTCAGAACACCGTGTTTGAGGCTGTTTAGCTGCAGAGGACTCAGTGTTTTCTGATAGTCCTACAGCACTGAGCTTCGCCACTACCGTAGGACCTGCTGCTCCATGTTACCCCCCAGTGGAACCCAACACCCCTGCTGCTCCCTCCTCCAACACACCCAGTCAGGGCCGCTGAAGGCTCCAGGCTGTGGGTCTGTGTGTTGCAGAGTGTGTAAAGGTCTTACCATGCTCTCTGCAGTGTGTTGTCAGGTGGAGTATATTCCAGTTTGACACCATGTTCCCAGTCTCTGTCTGTCTGTGCGGTCTGACCGTCTCTCGTGCCGTCAGCTCTGAACTGTATGTTAAGCCCCGCCTCCCAGCTGTCAATCAGTCCTCCATGGACCCTCCCTCCTCTTCCTCCCCTCTGCTCTCTGTTGCTCCCTGCTGGCAGTGTGAGAACCTACATGTCTTTGCTGCGGCCTAAGTAAGGTATTAAACCATTTCCATGACTGGAGGTACTGGCTTGTAGAACATGAAATATTCCAAACAGTAATGATTTCCTGACTTCATTATTGAACAGAGGTTGACTGTTTCAGACAAACATTCCTGGTACCTTTATCTTCCTCATTTTTGGACCTCTCTTCCATCATGAGCTCAGATCACAGGACCTCTGCTGGAACATTCAGGTCTGCCTGGTGGGATAATTAGATTATCAGTGTGGATCAGACGAGTCACTCCTTCAGAGACCAGACACTGACAGCCTCAGCGTGTCAGTCTCTGACTTCACATAACTGTTAAATGTTCTTTAATGTTCAGTCAGCAGAAACTAAAGATCCAAATGACCAGTACAACAGATCAGGTTCTTATTTCTTCTACTGGAAACCAGTCTGTAGCTCCAGGAACTGGGTCAGGTTACTCTGTAAAGATCCTGGTTCCCAGTCAGTGAATGCTTAACATCTCATCACAGACTGGGACTAAACTGGGACACCTTTCACCTACAGTCAGGTGGATCTGTTGACTAGAGCTGGACTACAGAGCAGCACCAGTGAAACCAGTGCTGATTTCCATGGAGCTGCTGGAAGTCAGTGTGTGGTTTCCAGGAGCTGTGAGAAAAATGTCTTTCAGAAGCTCTGAGAGGGAAACCAAACTGGCACCATCACAATGATGTGGCTGTGAAAAGGTGACAGGATCCCCTTTACTGGGAGTAGTGGGGCCGCTGGAGACACTATGATCCCACAGCCTCTGTTCGCCGGAGCCTTTCTGCTGCAGGCTGAACAGTGGGACCATAGTAACATCAAACAGCTTCATGATGAGACATGTTTAAAGGAACAGTTCCACATTCCTGATCAACAAGATGTTTCCATATTCATCTCTTCATGTCTGAATCAGCTTCCTGCTGCTCTCCAGAGTACTTCAGCTCAGAGCTCCTGACATGAGCTCCACCATCACAGTAACATGATCCCAGCAGAGGTGGCTCTGACTGATCTAAAGCCCTCAGAACAAGATGTTTTCTAACATCTCACAGCCTACTTCACAGTATCTGATCCAACAGAAGAAGAAAACCTTCAGCAGATCAGCGCGAAAGCAGAACTAACAAAACTAAAATGGCTTTTTCCAGAGATGACACTTCAATGGGTCAACAGATATGTGAAATCATTTCCTTTTTCTAATCTGGGGCAAATGGGACATGTTCTCCATGAGGTCACATGTTACAGTTTCAGGTGTCTAGTCCCGTCAGAGGCTGACAAATCAAAGCTCTGAGGTCATCGAACCGGGCTCAAAATCTCAACATGGATCTTTTTTATTCCTGACCTTAACCTTGTAGAAGAACCACAAGAAAAACTCGACGGTCAGGTGCTAACATGCTGTATGTGTTTACAGACCGTTTGGGGGCTGCATTTATTCTCCATGTTTTTATGTTGTTTTAGAATATCTCTTCTACTATAGTTTAGTTAACTATTGCTTTAAATTGTATTGATTCATTTATGGATTATAGATTTATAGCTTGAGAGTGAGCCAGCCGGTACCAGGTACTAAATGCATCTGAGAATAAACTTGAGACTAAGACACTAAGGTCTTTCTAATAGAAACAACCCAACGAGGCCAGAACCTGAGGGTCAGATGTCAGAGTAAAACCAATGAGCTGCTGTGAGGAAAACCTCCAGGTGTCCTGTGAGGTTGTAAACCAGGACAGAGCTGATTATCTGACGAGGGATGCTCACAATGTCAGCTCATAATAAAACTGTATCCAATCAAACCAGTTTGCGTTTAACTCTCTTGAGGCCCGACATCTCTGGTTCTCAACAGTTTTAGTTTCCTGACCCAAAATGAAACAGTTATAGAGCTGAGGACATGTCTCCAAACCTATCACACTGGAGGAAGAGCAGTAATAACCTGCATTAATGGCCCAGATAATCTCTTCTTCATATCTTGTCTCCATAAACTCAATTTTCCAACATTTCCTCAAGTGCACGTTCAGTATAGACATTTTCAACCTCACAAGTTCTGAGAAATCTCTCCTCAACAAAGTCTGAATGTCGTATAACATAATTTTGATTTATTGCACTTTGGAAACAACAGATTCCCACTTTCGCAGGGTTATTGGTTCCCACAGCTGTCTGTGTCAGAGGAGCATCAATGTTTCTCTGGCTACATCTAGAAATGACCGCATTAACAACAATGAGCTCGATGATTACCTGCATCGTTAAGGTTCACAGTAAAGTTGAAGGCTCTTTCATCTAGAGTAATCAAAGCTGCACATGAGAAGAACAATCAATAAGCAGAAAACCATACAGATGTTCAACTTCTCCAACAAGCACCACAGCTATGCGTCCTGATCAGCAGTTCTGGTGATTTACAACTGAAAACTGGGAAGCTTTTAGGGACATGCCTGAGTGGATTTACTGGCCAACCTTCAGTGAGGAGTAAACGGATCAAATCTAGATGGAATCTTATCTGACGTTTGATCTGAATGGCGTCAGAATGAAAACACCGACTGCTGAAAGCCCGTTATCATCTGCAGCCAGCAGACACACCTGAGGAGGACAGGTAAACACACCTGATCTACACAGAGGCACTGAGTCATCAGCGCAAAGTCCACACTGAGACAAACTGGGACACATTGAGACAAACTGAGACACCTTGAGACAACCTGGGACACCTTGAGACAACCTGGGACACCTTGAGACAACCTGGGACACCTTGAGACAAACTGAGACACCTTGAGACAAACTGAGACACCTTGAGACAAACTGAGACACCTTGAGACAAACTGAGACACCTTCAGACAAACTGGGACACCTTGAGACAACCTGAGACACCTTCAGACAAACTGGGACACACTGAAACAAACTGGGACACCTTGAGACAAACTAAGACACCTTGAGACAACCTGGGACACCTTGAGACAAACTGAGACACCTTGAGACAAAGTGGGGCACCTTGAGACAACTGGGACACCTTGAGACAAACTGAGACACATTCAGACAAAGTTGGGCACCTTGAGACAAACTGGGACACCTTGAGACAAACTGGGACACCTTGAGACAAACTGGGACACCTTGAGACAAACTGAGACACCTTCAGACAAACTGGCACACCTTGAGACAAACTGAGACACCTTCGGACAAACTGGGACACACTGAGACCAACTGGGACACCTTGAGACAAACTAAGACACCTTGAGACAAACTGGGACACCTTGAGACAAACTAAGACACCTTCAGACAAACTGGGACACACTGAAACAAACTGGGACACCTTGAGACAAACTAAGACACCTTGAGACAACCTGGGACACCTTGAGACAAACTGAGACACCTTGAGACAAAGTGGGGCACCTTGAGACAACTGAGACACCTTGAGACAAACTGAGACACATTCAGACAAAGTTGGGCACCTTGAGACAAACTGGGACACCTTGAGACAAACTGGGACACCTTGAGACAAACTGGGACACCTTGAGACAAACTGGGACACCTTGAAACAAACTGAGACACCTTCAGACAAACTGAGACACCTTCAGACAAACTGGGACACCTTGAGACAAACTGAGACACCTTCGGACAAACTGGGACACACTGAGACCAACTGGGACACCTTGAGACAAACTAAGACACCTTGAGACAAACTAAGACACCTTGAGACAAACTGGGACACCTTGAGACAAACTGGGACACATTGAGCTACATAATGAAGTAAAGAGGAGGATTAAGCATTAGCTGCATGTTCAACACGTCCCACTGCTCTGAAGCCACCACACCATTCCCAACACCACAGGATTACTGCAGGAGGTCTGGAGGAACAATGAAGGAACACAGCATGAAACTCCACAACCGCTTAGAATGAGGTGGTCCAGATGGTTCTGGACTGTTGCTAAAATAAACTTTTTTTTGATATCTTAAATTCCCAATAATTTCCAGAAATTAACTATTCTTTAATTTTTGTAGTATTATGCTAAAAAAAGGAGAAAAGGGATATTTACTATCCTGTAGTAATTAGTAAGACGGAAAGGTCCAGGCTGAGATGACAGCAGATATTGTGGTGTGGGCTCCATCAGCTGGAGCAGCACTGTTGTCTTTAATTATCTTATTAATCAGAGGCTTTGTAATTAATCACAATCAAATAGCAATATTTGACACAATAAGCGATTGCCTGGTTCACACGGCAGGATTTTCAAATTGCCGGCTAATTTTCAACACCTGAGAGACGCCACACGTGACGATAAAAAATTATTTCTGCCAGGATTTAATGGAAACTGTATTTTGTGGCTTTGCTTTCATGCTGTGGTTCCCAGATCAATGCAGACCCAGATGCAGTTAGATTCTAAATGTTTTTGTATCAGAACCAGAGATTAACTGTGGATGGTTCTGGACCATCATCTTACTTTAGGGATCACCTACAGACGTTTTAGCAGAATCTGGAGTAGTTGGGGTCTTTGAAACAATTAACACCTTGTATTAAAATGATCATAACACTTTTAATCACTGGATCCATTTGGTTTACATGACAGCAGATAAGCCTGGCAGGAAACCAGAGACGGTTCTGTCACAAGAGATTAGGAATAAAAACTAAGCAGAACCACAGGCCCATGTTAACCAGCTGACGGATTTCATTCAAAGGCGAACAGGAGGAGGAAATTAAAGAGAAGGATCCAGACTGGAGTTAATATCCGGTAAGGGAGCAGCTCAGGTAGACGTCACATGAGAAGACATAACCAAAGCGCTTTGGCTCTGCTGAGAAATGTTTCGTTCTGTCGGTCTGCTGCAGACACACGTCATTATCTTAGACCCAAACCAGTAAAACTTTAACACGTTCCCAGAGCTGCTGTGGTGTGGAGATCAGTGAGTGATCTTTAGACAGCAGAGCACCCAGAGTCAGCTCATATTTACATACACGGACCCGGGGCCTCATGTACAACATGTCGGGCTGCACAAAACCTGCTGTACGCCATTTTCCACACAAAGGTTCGGATCCTTAAAATACGGAAGTGGGGTTGCAGGAAGGCGCCGCTGTGTGGCTTCCCGTTCTCTTAGCTTTTAATGTCTAAATGATGAACTGTTTCGTTTTTATTGTTGTAGCTCTATAAAGCACCTTTGAGTTCCTAGAAAAGCGCCACACAAATAAAACCTATTAATATTTGTCAATTTTATTTGTGATTGAGCTTTTATTTTATAATTTTACTATTTACAAATCATAAACCACCCAAAAGGCTGAAAGAAAAAAGGACATATCAGCTTTCTGAATTACACACAGGTAGGGGGCGCTATATTTAATAACATCCTAAATCACCTGTGAAGAAGCACAAACATGTCCCCCAAAACACACAAAACAAAACCCCCATGGAACGGCTCATGTCCAACAGTCCACTTAGAAAACAGTCCTCCTACAATCTCAGCGTGCCAGATCTCTAACAACAAGAAAAGTCCGTTTCGTTTCGCGCTTTAAGGTCAGCTAACAACCACAAAAAATATTCAAAAATACTCTTGATTACTTTAATGTGAAAATGTTCCACTGTAACAGTTAACAGTGGCACAGCACGACCCTGGCGGCTGGAGGCAGGGCATCAAAGCATAACTCCAGCCATCAGCGAGTCCGCAACAGGTTTCATGCAGAGCAGAATGAGGACGGGCGGAGTAGAGCCGGGCGGAGCTGGAACCGTTATTGGAAAAGAGGCGTTGTAGACCTTTGCTTCCCTGTGGATAACTTAAGAAAGTTTGATGGAGAAACATCTGCATGTCCAGCGTTTTCTTTGAGCTGTTGCCACGTCAGGCTGTGGGGGTGGAACACTGACTGTCTTTAGGAACATTTTTAATTGCAAGCAGCTCTCAGCACTGATTACTTTTTACTTTGAGTAGTCCCTGAGTCTGTCCCATTCTGTTAAGTTCCTGATGCTCCTGCTAGAACACGTGATTTTTGGCTGTGCAGGAGAACCACACCCGAAGGACTCATTTATCTATCTATTGCATATTGAAATGGTACATATTGAGGAAGGAGGAAATGCCTCATGTTCGCGCAGTTGTACTCTGATTGAGATGTACAAAGAAATGTTCTTGGATCAATGCTTACGCACAGTTTTGTACCTTTGGATTTCTTTGTCAGTACCTCAGGTTTCAGTTGCAGACTCACATGGGTCTTTGTGTTTGAGGTGCCTGGTTTTCACACGCATCTTTATTAAGAAATGTTCCAAAATCCTAGGGGAAACACAGGATTGTTTTACTCATTCAAACAAACAAAATAAATAAGCAATGATGTGTTAATCACTAGGGAAAAGTTAGGACACCCTACACCCTAATAGCTACTGTTGAGGCCCATTGACAGTCAAGGCTAAATGCACAGACACATACAGGGTTGGAGTCTTCTGTGTTCATTTTGTCCATATTTTAGCCCATCATCAGGAAGCACGTGGATCCACACAACAAACAGAGCAATCCCAGCGGTAACCGTGGAGACAGTGTGCCACAGTAAAGCTTCATGCAATCAGCAAAAGAGATGAAAAACAAAACAAAGACAAGAAGAGAAATGGACAAAGTGTTGTATGCAGGACAAACCTAAATGCTGAATAATGATGTGCTCATCATGTCCACCTGATGCGAAACACCTGATAGCCATTCTAAGTAGGAATAAATGTGGGGGTTCATTCCCAGCAACAATTTACATTTTTTGAATAGAATTTTGAAGGAAGTTTTGAAAGCGCTGCACGGTGGCGCAGTTGGCAGCACTGTCGCCTTGCAGCAAGAAGGTCCCGGGTTCGACTCCTGGCCAGGTGTCTTTCTGCATAGAGTTTGCATGTTCTCCCCGTGCATGCATGGTTTCCCTCCGGCTTCCTCCCACAGTCCACAAACATGACTGTTAGGTTAATTGGTCTCTCTACATTGGTATGCATGAGTGTGTGCATGGTTGTTTGTCCAGTGTGTCTCTGTGTTGTCTCCAGGGTCCCCGCCTCTCGCCCGTAGACTGCTGGAGATAGGCACCAGCTCCCACGTGACTCTGTACGGAGGAAGTGGGTATAGCAAATGGATGGATGGGTTTTAACTGCTATTTTTTATATTAATTGACTTTCTCATCATTGTTAAATACAAATATGTTGGAAAACACGTAGGCTGTCATAGGGTGTCCGAAATTGTTCTCCTTTTTACAAGAAACCAAAATCAACAGTGGATTACCTAAAAACATGTGAGCCACCGCTCAGTGTGAGCTCAGTAAGCAGGTTTTCAGAGTGAGTTTCTAGAGTCCTGCGGAGGGTCGGAGGGACATGATGGATCACGCTGTGCACACAGAGCTTCAACATGTTTCTGAACATTTCAGGACAAGTCAGAACAGAGTGAGACTTCCAGATGTTTCCTCACCAGAGAGAGGAGGTGAAGTCAAGGTCCTGACACACACACCTAGGCATGCAGTCACCTGCTGCAGCATCTGAGCCGGCAGCTGCTTACGCTCATATATTGGGAGGACTCAGGGAGAAGACTGAATGACTGACGGTGTAAACATGTCCTTAATGGGAACCAGAGCCAGGGCTGAGCTGTTACTGGATCTGTTCTTCTCAGAACCAGGCTCAGCGGGGGAGGGCAATATGAGAAGAACAATCAAATGGCATTGATAAAAGCATAGCTTATTAAAAAACCGAACAGCATTTAGGGCAAAGACCATTTTTAAACATATTGAATCAGTTTTTACCAACTTCTTCAGACATGAAGAACATTTTATCTCAAACTTTAACTCCAAACAAAACAACACAACTCAGGGAAGGATGACTGGTGCTACCTAACAAAGGTACATCCCAAAAAACATTCGTTATGGTGAATAATAATATTTTAATATGTAATATTTTGTACATCATTTTTATAGAAATGTATCACATGTAGAGTGAAATATTTCAAGCCTTTATTTCTTGTAGTTTGGATGATTCTGGCTTCCAGAGACTAAAACCCAAAGTTCAGCGTCTCAGAACATCAGAATATTACATCAGATTAATAAAAAGGATGTTGTAAACAGGCTTCTGAATAGTCTGTCCATTTCTATGCACTCAGTACATGTCCTGGGCTCCTTTAGCATGAATTATTGCATCAGTGCAGCATGGCATGGAGGAGACAAGCCTGTGGTTCTGCTGAGGTGTTCAGGAAGTCCAGGTTGCTTTTATTGTGGCCTTGAGGTCATCTGCATTGTTGGTTCTGCTGTCTCTCATCTTCCTCTTGACAGAACTCCATAGATTCTCTATGGAGTTCTGGTCAGTCCAGTTTGCTGGCCAATCAAGCCCAGTACCACCATGGTCACTGGACCAGCTTTTGCTACCTTTGGCAGTGTGGGCCGGTACCAAGTCCAGCTATAAAATGAAATCAGCATCTCCATAAAGCTGGTCAGCCGAAGGAAGTTTTAAGTGCTCTAAAATGTCCTGGTACATGGCTGGGTTGACTGAGGACTTAAGAAAACCCAGTGGACCAGAACCAGCAGATGACATGGCAACTCAAACCATCAATGACTATGGCAACTTCACACTGGACTTCAAGCAGCGTCGATTCTGGGCCTCTCCTCTCTTCCTCCAGACTCTTGGACCTTGCTCTCCAAATAAAATACAGAATTTACTTTCATCTGAAAACAGGACTTTGGACCACTGAGCAATAGTCCAGTTCTGGTTCTCCTAAGCCCAGGTAAGACACTTGTAGCCCATGTGTAGGATCCGTCTATGGGCTACAGCTTCAGTCCACTCCTTATGAAGCTCCTCCAAAATTCTTGAATGAATCTTGCTCGACAAGCCTCCAAAGGCTGCGGTTCTCCCTGTTGCTGGGGCACCTTTTCTTACCACACTTTTTCCTTCCACTCAACGTTCTATGAATATGCTTAGTTTTCAGCACTCAGTGAACAGCCTGCTTCTTTAGTACTGACCTTTTGTAGCCTCCCTCGTTGTGGAGAGGGTCAATTCCTCATGATTATGTAGGCCATCACGAAACATTTATATGAAGGCTTGGAATATTTCACTAAATCTATATGAGTTTCTCTGCAAATCTGACCAATCAGTTTAGAGTTTTCGGTTTTCCTTCTTTGACCTATCAGTGCAACATGGCTCAATTTTGACCAATCCCCTTAGCCTCCTCCTTATTTTCCTTCCTGTTTCCCCGGTTTCACGACGTCTCGAAAGCCGAACCTGCAAGATGAAAACATGTGACGCTAAACGCTCACATTTGCCATCAAACATGACGGCTAAAATGCAGTCAAGTCAGTTTCCCGAAGTCTTACACTAAAGTGGTGGAAAGCTTTTCTGCATAACATGTGGTGGAACATAGACGAAAACCGTCGCTTGAAAAGCACTTTTCAACCGCAAAAAATACGAGGAGAATGGCTGAAAAGGCGGGACCGCAGAGACGCGGGTTACCATGACGGAGGCTGTAGCATCCACGTCGGTTGCAAACATAGAACCAAACGAGACGAGTTTTATTTATTTATTCGATCAAATAAAAATAAAATGATGGAAGAAAGAAAGAAACTTCGCTAAACATACAAAAGAAGATGTCTGAATGTCAGATTTCTGTCTCTTGGACAATGTGATAACGTAAAAAGTCAGAAAGATGTACTCATCTGTATCTTAAGCTCTGTGCTTTGTCAGCAGTTTTGCAATTATGTGTGAAAAAAATAAAAATAAACGAACTGAAATATAAATTATATTAAAACATTATTGGTAATGAAAGGCACAATATGA
This sequence comes from Crenichthys baileyi, assembly GCA_036173005.1. Lineage (NCBI taxonomy): Eukaryota > Metazoa > Chordata > Actinopteri > Cyprinodontiformes > Goodeidae > Crenichthys > Crenichthys baileyi. The sequence goes on from JAHHUM010001484.1 coordinate 460,694, forward strand.
TCCCATATTTCTATAAGGGCAACAGTGCCTTGAATGAATCTGAATTGTCGCACTTATAAGTGTTTAATATATACATTTATGTTTTTAGATTCGTGAAGACTGGCTTTCTTCCTGGAGTGCTGTCAACATTCCTCTCTCTCAAAGTGACGACCCTGCCAAGCCAAGATTCCTGAGGGAAAGCTTTATCAATGGGGAGCTATTCCAGGATTTCATTGGGCACAGTTTATTAAACAGAAAAGAAAGCACTGATAGCACATCTGGCAGAGGAGCAGTATGTGGAGTGGCATATCTAGACGTGTTTTGGGGTTGCCTGGAAGAACGACATCCTGTCCTCAGCCTCTTGGCCAAAAGATGCAGAGATGCAATCAGAAACTCTGCTAATGCCGAACGAAGCAACAACATTCACAAGCTGGTGTTATGTAATCGAAGAAGATCAATCACAAACAACAATCTCAAAGCTTTGGTCTTCTTGTACCACAACCAGCGTCTCACTACAATGTGTTCTCTTTGCACATGTAAAACAATGTGCAAAGAGAATATTCTATGAAAAACTATGTCTATAAATTAGCAAAAAAGAATTATCAATGAAAACTTGTTCTGATAAATACCATGAACTCCCCATAACCTCACAGAAAAAACGACACTGGGAGCTAACGGAGCAGAGCGCAAGCTAGCTGCAAAGGGCTGCAAATCTACACAGGCCTAGTGCATCTGATAAACACGCAAATTACATGACCGAAGAAGGTGCTACAAAGACAAGCTTTACCTTGTTGGAAAGGCGAGTTTATCTAGTTTCTAATGATAGCGGACATGGGGGGTTGCTTTAAAAAGAAAGCGGTTTCTGTAGTGTTTTGTTCACATGGTTAGCCACATCTGAAGGGCCTTCAAATGTCATCACGTGTTTTAATTGCAGTGAAACTAAAAGTATTTGTGAAACCTCATTTGTTCTCATTGTTGTCCTGACATGTCTCGTGAACATTGTGAGGGATTTACCTGGAGGTGATTGATCTAGTTTTAGAGACGGTGAAAAATGAGGGTTGCTCTGTTTCTACCAGGACCGGTAAGCTCGGGCTTAACAGGTCAATGATCAGAGAGGAATCTGTGTGCAGCTTTAATAAACTTCATGTTATTTGATGTTCAAAGTGCTTTATACCTGGGCAAGGCTCTTATTGTGAAGTTTTGCCATATTGATGCAGTTAATCACAGGTGTCAAACTCCTCTCCCCGAGGGCCGCTGTCCTGCAGGTTTTAGATGCGTCTTTGCTTCAACAGATCTGAATCAATAATTAGGTCAGTAGCAAGGCTCTGGAGAACTTGCCTTCGTACTGAGGAGGTAATTCAGCCATTTGCTTCAGGTGTGTTGGACCAGGGACACATCTCACACCGACCCTGGAGGACTGGAGTTTCCCTACGCATGTAGTGAGAACAAAACCTCTTCAAGAAGCTTCCTTGTGCAGCTACATGCAACACTTTGAGCTCTTTGAAGGTTTTAATATCTCTGCCTTCTGTTTGCATCTGCTCTGATGCATTAAAGACAATCAGAAATCTCTCAACAATCTCTAAATATAGCTTTATTGGTAAATATTAAAACCATTAACCTACAGGGGTTGGACAATGAAACTGAAACACCTGTCATTTTAGTGTGGGAGGTTTCATGGCTAAATTGGACCAGCCTGGTAGCCAGTCTTCATTGATTGCACATTGCACCAGTAAGAGCAGAGTGTAAGGGTTCAATTAGGGGGGTAAGAGCACATTTTTGCTCAAAATTTGAAATGCACACAACATTATGGGTGACTACCAGAGTTCAAAAAGGGACAAATTTTTGGGTGCACGTCTTGCTGGCGCATCTGTGACCAAGACAGCAATTTTTTGTTGTATCAAGAGCCAGGGGTATCCAGGGTAATGTCAGCATACCACCAAGAAGGACGAACCACCCCAACAGGATTAACTGTGGACGCACGAGGAAGCTGTCTAAAAGGGGATGTTCGGGGGGGAAAACCCGGATTGTTAAAAAAAACTAAAAAGGGGCTGCCCAAATCACGGCAGAATTAATGTGCACCTCAACTCTCCTGTTTCCACCAGAACTGTCCGTCGGGAGCTCCACAGGGTTCATATACACGGCCGGGCTGCTATAGCCAAACCTTTTTGGGTCACTCATGCCAAATCCCACGTCGTTTTCAATGGTGCAAGGAGCGCAAATCTTGGGGCTGTGGACAATGTGAAAAATGTATTGTTCTCTGATGAGTCCACCTTTACTGTTTTCCCCACCAGGAGAGTTACGGTGTGGAAAAAGCCCCAAAGAAGCGTACCACCCAGACTGTTGCATGCCCAGAGTGAAGCTGGGGGTGGATCAGTGATGGTTTTGGGCTGCCATATCATGGCATTCCCCTTGGCCCAATACTTGTGCTAGATGGGTGCATCATTCCAAGGACTACCGAACCATTCTTGAGGACCTTGTGCATGCAATTTTTTCAAACATTGTATCCTGAAGGCGGGGCCGTGTATCAGGATGACAATGCACCATAACCACAGCAAGACTGGTGAAAGATTTTTTGATGAACATGAAAGTAAGTTGAACACTCCCCATGGCCTGCACAGTCACCAGATCTAAATATTATTGAGCCACTTTGGGGGTTTTGGAGGGGGCAGTCAGGGAAACGTTTTCCTCCCCAGTATCACGTAGGACCGGCCACTATCCTGCAAGAAGAATGGCTTAAAATCCCTCTGACCACTGTCCAGGACTTGTATATGTCATTCCCAAGACAAATTGACGCTGTATTGGCCGCAAAAGGAGGACCTACACCATACTAATAAATTATTGTGGTCTAAAACCAGGTGTTTCAGCTTCATTGTCCAACCCCTGTAGATAAATAATTACGATGTTTCTGTTGAAGCTGAAGGGCCCCCCAGAAGGAACCATGAAGTACTGACACTGGTAGCTGTGAACCCGTTTGCAGCTGATGAGGTTCTGGTTCACACCAAGGGGCTTTAATATACCACACTACAGACTGTCCTTCCAGTGAGCAGAGGACGGGTTAGTAACCGAGACCCAACCTTGGCTTCCCTCGCCCCCACCCTCTCTCACACATAAAAACATCCACACCACTGGAGTGAAGTCCCTGCTGCTGATGAGACAAACTGATGAGACTCTGATGGTTTCCCTGGTCACAGAGTTCTGAGGCTTTTCTTCTTCTGCTGCAACGCAACCAAACTGACAAACTGCAACATGAAATGATCAGAACACAAGCTGCTCCACATCTGATCAACATGTCTGTCACAGGCTCCCACACCTCTACCAACCTCTCATATCCCGGCACCACCCAGATATGTTCAGCTCCATGAGAAAACAGCTGACTGCTCGGCTTAGGCCAGATTTAATGATTCAGAAGAACTAAAGTCCTGAAAGGATTAAACTCGGTCACAGACCGTTTCTCTGAAGCTCTGCATCATTTCCAACTCCTGAGAAGTTTTTGTAACAAACAACTCACAGCTGAACCTCAGATTTTTTCACCTGATCCTGAGCTGAATATTTCTGCAGCCCACTCGGACCAGCCCAGTTCCCAGCAGAGCTTGAAACAGGAGAAACAAAGCACTCACCCCCGTCTGGAGTTCCCCTCGCACTTCAGCTCTTCTCAGACTAGAACGATCCAAACTGGACGCCCCACCAGAACAACAGACACTCCAAACCTGTGCCCAGAGAAGCTGTTGAGTTTCAACTGAGCACAAACAGCCGCATGTGTTCAGAGAGCGGCTGCTCCACAAACTCAGTCTGCAGGCTTAGACAGCTCCACCCCCTGATTCACTGTGGAAGCACCAGATTCTTTGCATGCACCACACACACACACACACACACACACACACACACACCCAGCAGCATACTGTGGGTCCGGCCATGCTGGCAGGAGTTTAGAGGACATTCTTTGGGCAGTAGAAGAGATCTTTAAATAGTGCAGCTGAGAGCTGAAACACCTCCACATCTCCAACAGCTGCACTCACACACAAGAGGCCATCTACAGCAACCTTCCAGGAAATTAACATGTCTGTCCTTAACATGTTCATTTTAACATGCCAGTTTACGTTGCTCCGAAGCCAAGACAGCACCCCCTACAGGTAAGATTTTTAAGTTTCGGTGTTGACTTGCTGGTTTTAATGGTTCCCATAGAAACGGTTTGTATTCATGCAAATTAATGGGATCCAAGCCCATAAACACTGAAGGCAAACTTCTGATTGTCCAGCAGAGGCAGAGCAGTGAAGAGTTTTCAGCTTCCACCTCAATCAATCAACCTTTGTGACCACAGTGCTTCACAGAGGAAAGAAGTAACACAGCGCTACGAGCGACACAGTGTCACAGTAGATAGCGCTAAGAAAAAAAAATGAACAAAATAACTGGCCTAATGCTCAAGCTCCCCAGAATTACACACCAGTGAAAACAGACGAGTTTTTAAAGCGATTTAAAATCAGCTAAGCTTCTGGCAGACCGTGTGGACAGTGGGACCGTTCCACAGTTTAGCAGCTGCAACTGAAAAAGCTCGGTCCCATTTAGTCACCAGCTGAGTCCTCGAAACGAGTAGAAGCCTTTCAGATCTCAGTGTCCTACAAGGGCTGAGTTTACGTAAAGGTTCGCTCGGTAGGATGGTGCCAGACCGATTCAAAAACCAAAAGTAACATGTTAAACGTGATTGTAATAGAAAAATGCAGCCAGTGTAGAGATGATAAAATAGGGTGATCTTTTCCCAGTTAGCAAGTGCACAGCAGCATCCTGGACAAGCTGGAAATGACGGAGAAGGTCTGCATGATCCCACTATAGAAGGAGTAGCAGTGGTCGCATGAATGACACTTTCAATGGCACCATGAGGAAGATCGTTCTGTTAACCAACCTCAAATGATAAAAGCTGGCCTGGACCACTGCATTGACCTGCTCAGGGTCAAAGATTTCTGACAGTCTCGACCAAATGAGGACCAGTAACGCTCGTCCATCCTGCCAGCAGGTCAGATCTACTCAAGAGAGGCACCTGGGTCTAGTTTTCATTTAGACACACAAAGTTCAGCTTCATCCACGTTTTTTCATCCCTTAAAAAGTTTAGTAGATTCTCAACCGACTGACTGCTGTTGGATAGATGTGGATGTCGTCTGTCAAACAGTGACATGAACATTAATATTTTTTAAGAATGGACCACAGGGGACAGAAGTACAAAGAGGAGAAATGTGGTCCTAGAATGAAACCTTCAACAAATACAATATAAGGTTCTGTAGATGGTACTCTGTCTTCACTGCAGGAAGTAAAGATGGTCTTCTACCTTTAACAGCGACTTGCAGCTAGTACAAAGTAAGTTAACTTTTTAACTAACCACTAACCCTAGCCCTCACAGTGAGTTGACCTTTAACCTGATGAATATATTGTGCCTTTCACAAAGTGGATCGGGATATTCTAATACATCTTTTAGAGCATTCTGGAGAGGTTCAGATCACACCTGGATCAGAGAACGTTTGAGTTTGTCTATCCTTTCCTGTTGTAATGAAGAAAACTCATGTTGATGCGGCTCTGAAACTGGATTTAAGGACTATTCCGAATTGTCTGGAGGAACTAAAATCATTGATTATTAAAGTTTTACTCAAAAGAAGGCAAAGAAGAGAAAAGAAGGTAATTATTTCCGTGGATGTTCTCCTGTGGACATGGTGTCAGGGTTTGGACTTTTTGGACTTTGTTTGTGGTTTTTGTTTACCGTTAGCTAGATGTTTCTTATTTGTGTTTTGTATTCTGCTTAGTTGTGGTTTTCTGTTTTGGTTATCCTCTGCCCCCAGTGTGTTCTCCTTGCTCCTAATTCCCTTGGCGTTGCTTTCCTGTTTATTTTCTTAGAATAGTTTCCTTATTAGGATTTTTATTTTTAAAGTTTTTCTGGTTCCCTTGCACTCTCTTATTTATTAGTTTCTTTTCTGTTACTCCTCTCATCATTTTTTTTTCCCCCTTTGTTTTACTCGGTTTAAGTTCCCCTTTATTCTCCAGTTCTTCTTAGCTTTGTTCCTCTAGTTCATCTTTGTTCTTCAGCCTCTCCTTTACAGGTTAGCTTTAGTTATTGTTTACTTTTATTCTATCAGTGTTGGTTTGAGTTTGTTTACTTTTGTACTCGGGTTTTCCTTATAGTTTCTGTTTTACTCTTGTTTTCCCTCCAGTTTCTCAGTTTCCTTCAGTTCATGTTTATCCTTGATTCTTATGCTTTATTTTTATCTTGGTTTATAGTTTAATTCAGGTCTGCTCACTGTCTTGTCTTTAGTCCCTTTCCTCATGCTTTGGTTTTATTTGGTTCACCTGCTTCCTCCGCCTCCCTGCCTCCTTGTCTCACCTGTTCTTAGTTCCTTTGATTACCTGCCTTTGTTCTCCCTCTGTATATTAGTTGGTTTTGTTTCATTGCCCTTTGCTGGTTCCTCTCGTCTCTCACCTTCATTCGTTGCCCTCGTCCAAACCTTGTGTCCCGCATGTTCCTGCAGAACGCTTGTAAGTTTGGAATGCAGACTCTGGTGAACTGCCGCAGTGTTTTGTTTCCCTTTTGAGTTTTTTGAATAAACTGACTGCTAAAAATGCTGCAGCCTAGCTCTTGTCTGCGCTTCGGTCCACCCCAAAACCTCACCGTGACACATGGGCCTTGTGACATAGTATTTACAGGTCCAATAATTAGAATATCATCAAGTGAAACCCATATATAACATGGACTCATCACACAGAAACACTTCAAGCCTTCATTTCTTGTAATTTAGATGATTATGGCTTACAGAAAATAAAAACTCAGAATGAAGTGTCTCAGAACATTTGAAGAGTGGACAATAATGACTTACTGATGGTCCGATTAGGTCAGTGGTTCAGATGCATCTTTCTAAAAAACTCCTGTGTAAAGACGCCTTTAAGAGAGCGTCCCTCCATCCGAGCCTGGCTGGTTGCTGTAACTGCTTGATGCTGTTAGCCAGTCGTTTAGCTGCTGCACTGCAAACATGATCCTCCTGCTTTCTTTTACGCTGTTCTGAGGTTCTGGATCTGCAGTTATTTTGTTTCTTGAGTCTCTCTCATGTTGAGCTTGGTTCTGTTTGGATTCTGTTCTCCAGTTTTGTCTCTCTCTGGATAATTTGTCTCCACCCGACCCTGGTTCCACTGATCACTTCTCCTCAGTATAAAAGTCCTTCTGGTTCTTTTAGTCCCTGCTGGTTGAGTCCGTTATCTGTTGTCACCACTCCTGTTCCTACACTTGTCTCTGTTGCCACCTGAATTTTGGACATTTGGGCTGTTTAATTTTGCAGCTAGTCTGTCTGTGTTTGGGCCCTCCACAATCACCTTTCATCACAGCGTTAAAATGTCAGAAAATATGGTTTAAACCAGTTTTCTGTAGACCAATGAAAGCTCCAATCAGCCCTTCAGTAGACCCGGAATGAGCTCCAACACACCTGCACCAACAGCTACAGGAAGACAAAGAGGGATGCAAGTGGGCACATTTTCTGGATGGAAAAGTGATTATCTTGAAATGAGCGGCGAGTTATTTTAGTCCTCAGTGCGGTTTTATAGGACCCCGGGGTAAGAAATCTGCTCGGGCTTCCTGAGGAGAACAGAGAGGCAAACGGAGAGTCGCTCCGAGGTGTTTGTGTTTCATCAGGCAGCAGCTGGGAGGGATATGGACAGAAATCCTGTCTGCTGAGTCCAACATTCCTGCAGCCTCTCCATGCTGATGTTATTAGCACCATCAGAACCACCTTCATCAGATCTGCTCACCACAGATAACAACCAACCATCACCTGGTGAGGCAGCCGGGTCCAACATGGCTGTGGCCAGTCAGAGTCCCAAACTGGGACCAACATGTAGCCACACCTTTGATAACAGCAACTCAGATTGTCTGAACTGAAAGATTCACTTTACCTTTTATTCCTTCAACAGAAACATATGGTGCAGGTTCTGCTACTGTGTTTATTTATCAGAATGCTGGTCCAAAATCACTGAACAGAATTTTACAGAACTTAGTGGAGAGTTGGAGCCTGAGCCAAATCTTCAGGTTTAGGCAGGATTAGTTTCAGCCACTGGTTTTACTGGGGAAGCTTTGGTTCTGCGTAAAGAAGCATCCGATACCGAAGGCTGGACTCCATCAGATTAAACTAACAGAACCTCACTCACTGATGGGTCTGAAAAACCCAGATTAATTTCTACTGATGCTTTCACTGAACTTTAGATGGATAAAACCCAGTTCTGAAAAGGGAAAACCTGACAAACTGGCTGGGATTAGAAATGTGTTTCAATCAAACAGTGACTTCAGACCGGTACCAATAGGTACCAACATCCTGCCGGGCCAGGAAGCTCTTTCGTGACTACAGAGCTCTGGACACAGAAAGAGAACCGCTGAGGTTCTCCAAAACAGAACACCTGTTGCTCAGGTGCAGCTCTGCTGGTTGCCATGCCGACGGCTCAGCTTTGCTGGAGTTTGCTTTGTGCTCTGGTACCGCTTGTCCCATCTAACCTCTGCAGCACACAGTTCTGAGCTGCTGCAGGCACGTCCCCCAACAGACACACAGCAGCATCAGGAAACCGGGTTCTGATCCAAACTTCCTCCTGCTGTGCTTTACCTTCAATCATTACCTGCAGCAAAGAGTCATTTTCTCCTCCTCTGAGGCTCATGCTGTTAAAGCTGTCTGACTGTATGTTAGTACTTTAACCGGGTCCGACCGCATGCTCTAAAGTAACGGTGCAGCATGTCTGTTAGCATGAAGTCACTCGTTGTCATGCAGATGGACTTACTTCCAGGTTCTGCTCCCGGCTGACAGGCTGTTTGCGGTATAAGGTGGTCAAAATAATCAATACTAATACCTATCACCCCCTGCCCTACAGAACACCTGCAGGCTGATCCAGACTCTTGATCAGGGGCTGATTTATGATGATTAGATTAAGTTGGAATCTTCAAGCAAACTGCTTTGTGGTGCTTGGGTAACTGTTGCCCCAGTAAATGCTTCATAGCAGCTGGCCATTTAACATCAGGGGCCCCTGACCTCAGAGGGACCCGGGGCATCTCGGGGGAGAAGACACGAGGACAGATCTGGAGCCCTGAATACTAAACAGCGTCCCACAGGGACCTCATTAATGACAACATGCTGCAGGACACAACTGAGCTGTCGCTGGTACCAGCAGCTTCCTGCTCCTGTTCCAGGCTCAGAAGGAGATGTTTCAGTTCTAGATTTTATCTGCAAAGAAACGAGCACAGCAGCTCTAGCCTCTGATTAACCTCAGCCACTTTTACATACCTATTAAGGAACCATGTTACTGTAGGTGAGGATAATAATCTAGTACATATAATAACGTTTCAACTTGAGTGTCACTGTTCCACTGCCCACAGTTGAAAAGTTCTGTTTTTCTCCTGAAATGTATCATTTGAGGCTGAATCTAAATTTAAATCTAAAGATTCGGTGACCCAATCCAGGGACAGAGAGGGGCGGGAGGGGAAGTGCATTTTTAGCTGCAGTTAAACATGAACAGTCGGGTTCTGCCATGACTGATCAGAACATGGTTTCTCTGCTCGTTGGTCACACTAAGAGGTTGAAACGTTGGACGACCAATAAAAGTCTAGATGCTCTAGACTGGTTGGCATCTCTGTCCTGATGAGCTCAGAGGGGATTTTCTATCAGACTGGACCCCATTATTGCTTCTTCTAGAACCCGATCATCCCTGAATGGCCAAAAACCTGAGGAGGATGTAACTAACCTTCATAAAGCTGCAGGTTCTTACCTGATTATTCTCCAGCTTCAACACTGACCGTCTCCTCAGTTACTGACATCAAACAACCTGCAGGAAAACACAGAAGAGGCTTTTAGCTGCAGCTCTATTTCCTCTTTGTCCACAGGAGGCGCTAAAGAGGGAAATCTAACAGAACAAGAAAACAAATGAATGGATGGATGACCAGAATCACAAAGGCAGCTGTGGAGAAGATTATTCAGCACATCATCAATTACAAAACTAGTTTAAAGATGATCAGTTAATAATCTGAGTCGAGTCCATCCTGCTGCTGCTGTTCTGCTGATCTGTACAAACAGATCGGATCAAACTGAGTTTTATCCTCCATGGTTCTGGGCCGTGTCATGAATCTTTACAGATCCAAAAAATCAATCAAGCTAAAAACTGGCTGACTGATTTATTGTGAAACAGTCCCTGCCTTCTTCTCCAGCTCTGAGTGCTCTGTCTCTTTAAAGGCCTCTGTGGAGTCAACCTTGCATCTAAAACCCTTTCATGTCCTTGGCAGCGCCCCCAGAGGACCCTTTAAAGGCAATACCAGAACCCGATTGCAGGGTCACAGGTCTGAAACCGGCCACCTTTCATGTGGCTGCTAAATATGGAGCAAGAAGGCTGAAAAGGTTCCTTACAGCATAATACAATGACTTACAAAGCTTGCGCTCACCAAGATGATCTATTTATACAGAACCACAGAGATAAGAGAATCATTAGTAAGCCAGTGGTGCCTCAGAACCTCAGTTTCTGGTCCGAGTATCAGTCTCCTTCACATTGAATCACATCAGATTTAAAGCAGAAGGTACTGGCAGTGTTTCTGGGAACCTGAAACTGGAATCAAATATTTCTGTGGCTCATCTATTTTACTCCAGAATGTTGACCCAAAAGTGGTTCACAGACCCGTCTTCTTTGTTTGGGCAGAAAAAAGGAATCATTTCTAAAATCAATGCAGTCTTGTCTATTCACACTCCTTACAGAAGGTGGCGATAATGTCCTGTAATGCAGTTTGACAACAAACTTTGCTTTCTTCTTCTACGTTGTGAAATGATTGGTAACGTAACGTATGACAAAGACTATATGAGATACCGTTATCCTGAGGGACGATGACTGGGTCCGGGACCCGATCAGACTCGACATGGAAATCGTCATGTTGCTAAGCAACAAGGAGAGTGAGCTGGTGGGTCATCATGTGAGCGCTCTCAGAGCGAGCATCCTTCCCCCGCCACGTGAGCTAACAGCTGATCTGAGAGCTGCTGAAGTTGTTTAAAGCTGTGTTTTCAGGATTTAGCTGCTGATCCATAAACAGAAGGCTAAAGGCTTTTGAATTGCACTTTTTCTTTATTCATTTTCAGTTTGTGACTATGGAAACATTTTTTTCTGTAATGGATTGTTGGTTATAGTCTCTCTGAGATTTAAAAAGATATTTGTCATTAGTTGCACTCTCAGTTTTTATTTCATGTATTTTGTATGAAAACGGCTTTAGAGTTTCAACAGGTTGTTACTGGTTGCTCTGATTATGTCAGCCTTATGATTAAAGCTTGGATAAGTGACTGAAATAAAAAGACGTTCAACCTCCTGGATCCGGGTCACGGCTCTGCAACCAGGGTGAATATTGAGAACTATGTTTTAAAAACGTCTCAAACACAGTGGAGACACAGAAAGAGTTTTATTTCTTTTCATTTCACCAGGGAAGTCCTTTGGTCTAGACCAAAAGTGGACTTTATTTTTTTCGTTTGGTGCGGTTCGGTTTCACATTGTACTACAAGTGAGCTATACTTGTAAACTAAGCCCCGCGTTTGACGATCATTGCTCCTATTGGACAGAAATGATGGAGGCGGGACAGAGCACCCGGAAATGGAGAAAACAACAGTAAATGTCCTGCGTGGATCACCTCTGTTCCACGTATTTTTGCCGTTATTGCAGCTGCACAGTGATGGTCAAGAGCAGCTCATTCAACACAGATTTTATAAATTTGGAACGCCGTTGGAGAATGTATGCTGCAAGCTGAAGGAGGCGACATGCTCCCCGTGGCGTCCCACAACATGCCGCTAGCAGCACGTACAACATACACCTTCGCTTATGGCTACGGTGGCTTTTTAGGTCCAAAGAGACGTATGTTTTCTGTAGTTGGGTCGGATCGGGCCAGGTCGTATTCACACTTATGGAAGCGAACCACACCAGAGTCCGTTTGGAAATGGACCGAGACCACCTCAAAAAGTGGGTCTCGGTCTGGCTGTTCAGTCTGGATCAGGGTTCGCTTTAGTGAATTCACACACAAAAAGGTCCAGACCAAGGGGGGAAATGAACTCTGGTCCATTTAAACCAGAGCAAAAGTGGCTGGTACCTGTTGCAACCTTCTGTTGCAACCTTCAGTTGCAAGCAGAATTTCCTAGATCATTACAGGTGTGGTGTGAGGTGAGTGTGGGCATCTCATGCATTCTCCAGATCATGTCCACACGTGCTCTCTGATACGGTGAAGTGAATGTAGAAAAACGGGACAGCATTTCTCTGAGCGTGTTCCTCAGAAGGACAATGACCCAGTTTCTCCTTCTTAGAGGTTCTGATCTCTTCTTGTTGGGCTGCCAAGCGGCTCAGATCTGCTGCTTTAACAAGAGAACCAGCATTATGAGAAGGTCCTAGGGAATCGATACCAGTACTCAACGGTACCTATTTTCAGTACTTTTGTTAATTTGTTTAATAATAAAATCCCAAAATTCTTCGATTTAACATATTTATTTCTCAATATATAAACTTTAATGATCAAATAACACCCAGCTGTTTTTATTGTAACGTCTCAGTTGTTTCAAACATTTCTTCTCCATGTTGCAGAAGACGAGTCGCTAACGGATGCAGGCGTCCTAACGGTGCCGAATGCAGGAGTTGTAGCCGTAGATCTGAGGCTAAGGAATCTGGTGTTTAACCAGGTGCTTCCTCAGATTATTCCCAGTTGACGGTACCAGAGGCTACTGACGTCATTACGCTCTAGTGTGTGCAATGCTGTGTTCATGTGCTGCATGGAAAATCGCCCACTCTTCCACTCCCTCAGTGACACTTTGATGCGTTTAGGTACCGAAACATGGTACCGTTTTACATGAATAGGTTCTTGGTAGTACCGACGGAATTCGGTCCGTACCTATAAAAGTACCGAATTCGGTACCCATCCCTAACTGCAGGTATGAATGAACATGTCCATTAGGTACCAAACAGTGAAGCGCCTCCCTCCGTTACTCCTCTGCTCAGTGACGAAGGAACCAGTGGCTGATGTGGCCCATAATAAAACATGGGACCCAGACTGACGCTGATAGGTAGACCAGAAACTAATCAGAACCAGTACCAACCAATCACCTAACATGATGCAAAATGACCAGAAACACAGAAACTGAACGGCTGCTGCTGGATAATTTAAATGGACCAGATCCATGTTTAACTGTAAAAACACAACAATCAACAACAACAGGTTCCGAAGGTCCAAACCTCCATGAAGGACATGAACACGTCTACTAAGTGTCATCATGTCTACTGTTCTGCAGTGGAGGGGAGGGGGCGGTAAATGATTATATCTGGTTCTGAATGGACCCTGAGCCGCTTCTACTTGCTGGTGTTGCCCTAAATAAGAACCTGAACATATTGTCAGACTGGTTACATTGTTCTGATCGGACCTTTTAATAAAAAATAAATCAGACTGATACAGTTTTGCAGTTTTCACTTGAAAATAATAATAATTTAGACTTTATTGATCTCACAATGGAGAAATGATCCTCTGCATTTAACCCGTCCCTTAGGGAGCAGTGGGCTGCCATTGTGCGGCGCCCAGGGAGCATTCAGGGGTTAAGGGTCTTGCTCAGGGACCCAGAGTGGCGGCTGTGGGATTAAACGGACTGCTCTCTAACCACTAGGCCACCACTCGAAAAGGGGCAGAATGTGTGCATCCACAGGTTAAATAAATTTTAATTTAATGTGAAAATGTTTAGAGATGATCAGAGATAAGCTCCAGGGCTCAGCTGGAGCACAGCAGTTATAAGATGAACAAACATCCTTGGGATGAAGGTTTTAGGCTTTTGACAGAGATCTGCTAAAAATCTCTGAGGCATGATTTAAATTCTGTTTTATCAGGTTAATGTACTTTTAATCCATTATAATATTCAGCAAACTGAGCTGCATTTCTCTCACTAGTGACACTTTCCAGACAGTTAAGTAAGATCTATTATCTGTGCACTGTTTGTTCAGGTTTAATCATGAGGCTTCCTGGTATGCCCCCTTATGTAACATGAAGTCTTTTGTCCATATGAACCAACATGTTGTGAGGTCTGATGATGAGGAACATCCCGTTGATCAGAGTCTGTGTGTAAATGAGCTGCTTTCTGTCTGCTTTTGGATAATTACTGCTGCTGTGAGAACTAAAGGCAACAACAACTATAAAACACTGCAGCTCTGCTCTGAAGGAAAAGTACACCCCTGAGCACGGACTGACAGGCAGCTCATCCCAGAAGAATGTGAGCAGGTTTTCCAGCTCACAGAACAATTTGCAGGCAGCCAATGAGGAGCAGGGCCAGGCCTGCAGCTAAAGCCCTCTCAGAAAAGCTTCATTCCTGGCCCACTGATCTCCACAGAAACACAAGGACCTCCCAAACAGGCAGCCACATTCCCTGTGACTGCAGGGTGGATTACTGAGAAATGATTTTTACCAGCTGGAACGATCACTTTAACCACCATCACACAGTGAAATGCTGTCTTTTCCTTCCAGTCTGTCTGTGGTCTGAGCTGTTGGTTGGAATAAAAACTAAACAGTCCTGGAAGTGTCCTACCTGGACGTACACTAGGCATGGGTTGGTATGAGCACTACAGCATCACAGTATTAACTCAAACATTTTAAACTAAAATGTAAAGCAGGATCTACCTGTTTTAATTTAAAACAGAAAAGCAACAATTGTTCCAGTAGCCGTAATAATCTTTAGGCACTTCATGATTGGACTTCAATTCAAAAGGACAATTTTAGCAGCCTTTTAGATATTCTAAAACGTTGGTTCACTTTGACACCAGCAGGGTTTTCTATGTAATTAGTGAGGGTGTAGCGGTGCACACGCTGGAAAAGAAAATGTTGAAAATGTGCCCTTCTGAGTTTCCTCCCAAAGCTTAAACACGTAGCACATTAAAGCGAAGGACGAGGGAAAGTGACAGCTAGCTTAATTTGACATAGTGAAACACTGAGAGTGAGCAGAGCGACGCTGGTAGTTTCACCACAGATAGATCTTTTCAGATGGAGGACTTTTCACGCCCTTCATCACTGGAGGTTAAGAGAGGCTTTATGGAGCCCAGCGGGCCTAAGCCTTATTACTTCGAGCTGCTGGCTCAAAGCTAACATGGGCTAATGTTCAAAGCAGTCACAAACTTAGAGAAAGTTTACATTTACATGTAGATGAATAGTATCTCAAGTAAAGTATACGATCGAAGGTTTAAAAAATAAAACGCTATGATCAATGCTCGCAGTTCTGACCCCTGACTCGCTGTGAGATGGTTTAATACCAGAACACGGGGCTGTGACGTAGACATGGACCAAGCTACACCGTTTGAACAGATAGGACAATTCAACTGCAGTAGCCATTATTCAACCCACAGAGGGCAGCACTGAGACGGTTTTAGGACAAATATGGAAACAAGTTAACATCAAATTTTAAAAAATGCACAGCAACATAAAAATAGCACCCTAAACGCCCAATTTATACAGTTTGTCTGCAAAAAAGTTGATTTGGGGCTTAGTTCCACTTTAAAGGTATTATTGATAAAATGAACTCTATGGTCCTGCTTTACGTTGCAGGGTTGAATATATTAAAAAAGTACAACTTTCTGTAACATAGCATATTAAATAGAATGCTGTTCTAATGTGTATGTCTCCTTTATTTTACCTGTGTTAGCAGCTAAAAGTTAGTGGTGTTTTTGTGTCTGTATCAGGGTTCATTTGAAATAATTCTTATGTGACTCACAATACATTAAACATTAATCATTTAACAGAGTTTCTGGTCAGACTGAACCTTACAATATAAAGCAGTCACTTGTAATCAGTGTTTTCTCTAATGAAACATGTGCTACCTTACTGTAGCAACTGCTTTCAGTGTGTTTTTGTGTGTTTAACAGCTAATGCTGGGGCCTGATCACTATCTAGCTCCTGTATGGTCTGATTATTGGTCTGGAATCGAGAGTGGACCTTGCCTTTTGTTTGTCCAGAAAAAACAGCACACACAAGGAACTAATGTGAATGTGGGAGGACTCCTTTGCGGGTGACGCAATAACCAGACCGAGCAGACGAAACGCGGACAGATCCAAATAATTGCACTAGTCTTTCTATTTACTTAGGTTCTTGTATTGCAGTGGATACAAGACTATTGTAGTGAGTAATACTGTGATAATATCAAGTTGGTTCACACAAATTGACTGATTCATCTTTGTTGCCAAAAATATTTTTTTCTTTGCACACAGAGGGGGAAACAGTTTGAGAACTACTGGGTTAAACATCAGTAAAATGTGGTCCTTTGGTCCTGCTGTTGGAAGGAGGGTCAGAGTCTGACTCAGCATTAGAGCTGAACATCATTATAGTGATGAAGAATGGATTATAAATATTGTGATATACATGATGTATCGTGTTAAATCCAACGTACATTGTGATAATATTTTTAGGCCCTTGATTGCATCCTCAACAAATCTTAACAAATCAAAATATGTTAACATATCTTCCTTAGAAGCACGTTGTATTATTGCTCACCAGTAAAAAAATGAATTTTGTTCTTGTTGGATTGAATGCTGCTCCTAGAATGTAGCATTAGGAACTTCATTGCAGAGCTGATTTAGTGAAATGAAACGGGAGAAAAGCAATGACAGATTCAGGATAATGAGCAGGACATGTAGGAGGAGAAGCTCAGAGTCAAACAGTGTCTCCTCCTCATTATCCACCCTGGCTCGTCTGCTTTCGTACAAAACTAACAATTAACCAAAGTAATTAAACCCACCAGGCCAGGTGGGGCTGCAGGCAACAACAAACTGCTACAGACAGGCGGGTAAGAGGGCTCTGCTAACCTGCAGAACATCACCACAATCTACCTCCTGACCAGCTGGATCACAGGAACGTCTCTGCTACTCTGTTACAGAACAGCTCTGCAGCTCATAGAGAGAAGCACTGAGATAATGACAGCATGGTGGCTTCAATCACATGGAAGAAATCAGCACTTCCTTCAGTTTCAGTCTAAACATCTCCACCATGCTGTTTACACAACATGATGAAGAGGACTGCTGAGAATCTGCCCCATGACCACAACCCGCTTCTGTTAGAAACTAAAGGCATTTTCTCATCTATTTTTAACAGAGCACAATCACTGCAGCAAGCATACAACAGAGCAATGATTTACAAGTCCTTTAAGCTAGGAACGGGGAACAAGGACCTACAATGTTAATTCAAATTTTTAGAAGATTATTGCAATAACAATAAAAGGACAAAATGATTTAAAAAGGTATCACTGGTGCGAACAGTCAAAGCATCACCAGCATGGCTGCTGCCGTTAAAAAGACCTACTTCAGTATGCCAGGCGGTTCAACTATACAGCATACAATGATCACATTTAACCAGATTTTTAAAAACATATTGTTTTGAATCGTTGCTCTCACAGAACCAGACCAGACTGAGTGTTTGGGCAAACAGCACCAGTTCTATCTCTACATTACACACATCGAGCATCATCAGCTGCTACACACAATAAGGCCATCTGAAGATGAGCGCAGCAGTATGATGGACCCCTAGCTGCTGTTAGGCTTTAACAGGTCCAGCTATGTGGAAACACTGAGGAAGCTGATGCTTCGCTGACTGATGAAGCATGAAGGAGACAGTGTGTGGTTTCACTGAGGGTGCAGGAGCAGCCTGACGGAGGGCGAGGCAGTGATTCAGAGGATGAACTCGGAGCTATAACAGCAGCTGCGGGGTTAGAGCGCCCTCTGATCTGAGAACAGTTGCTGTATAACAGATGTGTCATGTCCCCAGTCTGCAGGACAGGTGGGGTGTCCATTTCATCCTCTGGTTCACCTCACAGACTGAAACTGCAGAGACAGTCCCAGATATTTCTGTAGAGCAGGATGTTTTCTAGCAGATCTCTCAGGAGAACAAATACATCGTCACTGTTCAGCTCCCGGCTGAGCTAACAGTCTGAGAGTCTGCTTTACCACACTACTACTATGTAGTGCATAAATCCCCACCATCCCTGACCTCTAAAGACTAAGATCTTGTAGGCACTCAGTGGGAATTGCCCGGGCCTCATCTGTTTTCGTGTGTCTGTCACCTCAAAGTCCGTTTTATTACCAGTGAGTTGTGACAGATATCGAACTTGGAAGGATGGTGGAGAGTCTACGTGGTAAAAGCTGCAGTTTAGGAGAGAGCCTCAATCACATTTATGGTAACTGGTAAATTGTATCACGCATTACTGTTAGTGAGTTGGTTATGAACCTGTTGAGTTTGCACGCCACCTGTGTTTAAGGGGGTGCTACTGCAAACAGCCTCAATCCTTTTATAAGGCCAGATTTAGCCTTAAAATGAGAGAGAGTATTTGTTTTGTAAAAGTATCTACATTTCATAGTTAAAGCTGAGCTGATTTAGTCAAAAGAATAAAAGCTTACAGTGTTATGAATTCATTTACTCGATTTTTAGAAGCAATTGAAAAGTAAAATGTTTTAAAATGACCGATTTATGATTCATCCCAACAAAGTGATTCTGATTCATTTTCAAGTTGTTCAAGACATGTTTAACTAGTCAACGTGTTATTAGTTTAGCCCCAGAAATGTTGCTCCAATTACTGTTGATTTCATCACATGGTAATTCATCATAGACTTGAGAGTAAATAAGCCCAGGGAATATTTTCATGATTGAACCAGAACTAAATGATTTCCTTTCTCTACTTCATGCAGATCGCTTTATTGTGACTGGATTCCTGGGTCTTAATGGCGAGCCAAGCCCAGGAGGACTGCAGACAGGCGTAAACAGTGTGGCCAGCCTGGACATCATTTTGCAGAAAACCATTACAAACCACATAATCTGTTCTGGATTACAGGTTAGATGCAAAGCCCTCCACTAACCGGGTAGCAACGTTGTTAAACAACTGAACAAAAGTTTGAGTTTATTGTTAAAAGCATTTGCTATTTTCTTTGTGGGGAAGCAATAAAATAATCAGTTCAGCGTTCAGTTAGTCTGACACTTTATTATTCCTGGTAGAACCTAGTAGATGTCTAGTGCCGGTTCCACACTGGACCACCTGAAGTGAGCTACGTACTGAGACTGAGAGGTTTTTTTCTTTTCATTAAATACGTCAAAACTAAAAGCTCCCACCATTGTCAGTCTGTAAAGGCGTCAACCAACAGATGCATTTTCAAAGCAGAGTTTAGTTATAGTTTAACAGAAGAACATAATAAGATACACATTAAGAAACAGATGCTTTAACTGCTCTTATTCTATTAGTTTCACTATGGATGCAGCATTTTATTGCTTATTATATGTTATTATTTTATTTTATGGACCTGTCCAGCACTTTAATGCGCTCTATAAATACAGCTTGACTGACTGATTGATTTAGATGCATAAATAGGGACAATCTTCTCATTCCTCATTTTCTGCTGGATTCACATCTAAAACCTTTTTCAAAGAATCTGCGACAGAACCTAGACAGAAAAATCTGAATCAGCAGATTGGACCTCCAGGAAGACCAGATATTGGTATGGATCAGGAAAAGCCTGGTCGGTGCATTAACATTTAAAATCTGTCAAGATGATCTAAACAAAGTGATAAAAGGTTATCTGGATAAGGACACAGTGACACGGTCACTTTACATGCTACTTTCCCACTCCCCTATGGTCACCATGCCTGCTGTTAGAGAGCCAGAGACTGCCACCTGCTGGATTATTACAGGATACATCACAGCTGAACACTGGTATTCAGATTTTACATAAATACTGAAGGTCTAGAGGACAATCAGAGATCTTCTACCGACTTTAACAGCAACTCATAGAGAAACAGCTCACAGACATCCCTGGGTAAAAACCTGAAGAGTATTATTCCTCATAGATTCAGGGAGAAACCACAACCTGCCTTCATTCATGAGAACCTCTTACAGTATGGGTACAGTTCAGAACATGCTGCTACACAACAGTTACACAACGCATGTAGCTGCAGGGCTGACAGTGAGCCAAATCTGACAGGTTTACTGTGGAAGCTGAAGGTTACTGCTGCAGGATATAAATATTCTGAGTCAATGAGTGTGGTGAGGAGATGTGGGAGTCCTGAAGGGAAACTGAACGTCCCTGCAGGAGGGAGTCGCTTCCTCTCACTGCCCTCTGACTCTAACAGGAGATCAGCTGCAAGGCATCACTGCATCAGAGGGGTTTTATTATCTTTACAGTAAAGTCTGATAGCGAAGCTAACAAAAGACGTCTGAGTTCGTTCTCATCATCACAAACACTTAAACTCTTTAAACCTGTAACAATACTGATGCACAGATATTTCTTCTATTTGCCCTGACCTGTGCAGCCTAATTGTTGATGTCTGTTATCAGGACCCAAGACAGCGCTAACACAAAGCTTTCATTGTGTTAGCGCTGTCTTCTCAACCCTAACCCTCCGCTCAGAGGTAACTGGTCCCACCAGAGTGCTTCAGACTCTTTGCATGAAAAAGCCATTTCACACCTTACCTGATGCTTCCACTGATTGCTGAGTGTAGGCACATGTATTGGGCAGAATGTATTTTTGAGGCTCAATGTTACTGTTGAACATCAGCATTATGTGCTGTTATTTCAGCTTTTAACTTTGTTCTCTCTCTTTTCTCTTCCTAGAAGCTACACCTGGCCTGGCTCTGTGTCTACCTGTGACACCTTTCTGGAGAGGGGAATCGTCCGAGCTTCTGCTGCCAACAACTTAATGCTCACCCTCTACCGATGATCCACATGGCCCTGTCTTTCAGTGTTTAACCCTTTCTCTCTCCTAGACATGGCTACTGACTGAGCTTTTACTGTAACTAACTCTATGTGCTCTCTTTCAGACTCTAACCTTGAAAACTGGCTCAGAGTTTATCTGTTCCTTCTTTCTAGGTGAAACGACTAAAGGAGCTACATCCATTAACATTTACTTGTCCTTCCCATAGAAAGTACTCCTGGATCAGTGCTTCTTTGTTCTCTTTGTGTCTCTGCTCTGTTCTCTCTAACCCCCAGTCGGTCGTGGCAGATGGCCGCTCACACTGAGCCTGGTTCTGGTTCTGCTGGAGGTTTTCTTCCTGTTAAAAGGGAGTTTTTTCCATCTCCACTGTCGCTACATGCATGCTCAGTATGAGGGATTGCTGCAAAGTCAACGCCAGTGACTGTCCACTGTCTCTACATGCTCATCCAGGAGGAGTGAATGCTGCAAGTCACTGACTGGATGCAATCTGCTGGGTTTCCTTAGATAGACAAACTTTTTATCCAATTTGAATAAATAACAGAATCTGACTGCACTGTTCAATGATTAAGATTAATTGGAATGTATGAACCTGACTTTTGTGAAGTGCCTTGAGACGACATGTGTTGTGAATTGGCGCTATATAAATAAACTGAATTGAAAAAAACTGAACCTACAGAGCTCTCAACCAATCCAAGATTTTAATAAACTTGTTAATAATAATAATAATAATAATATATATATATATACTGTATATATATATATAGTCAGTCAGTCAGTCATTTTCTACCGCTTATTCCATAGTGGGTCACGGGGGAGCTGGTGCCTATCTCCAGCAGTCTATGGGCGAGAGGCAGGGTTCACCCTGGACGGGTCGCCAGTCCATCGCAGGGCAACGCACAAACAACCATGCACACACTCATACACCTAAGGACAATTTAGAGAGACCAATTAACCTAACAGACATGTCTTTGGACTGTGGGAGGAAGCTAGAGTACCCGGTGAGAACCCATGCATGAACGGAGAGAACATGCAAACTCCATGCAGAAAGACCTCCGGCCAGCACACACATATGTATATACGCATATGTATATGTGTGTGTGTGTGTGTGTGTAGGTATAAAGTAAAAAGAAAATTTAATTCTAGAAATTCTGAATTCTAGAATTGTGCAAGATGGCAGCAGGTTGGAGTAGCTCTGTTACTTTTCGTTCTGATTAATTGTTTTTAACAACTCAAATTCCTCTTGTGATGCATAAAATTGATTTTTTGGATGATTATCCTCTCTGGAATCGGATGCTGCGCAGCTGAAAGGATTTTTACTGATACTTTTTTTTCTTTTTGGACATTTTTCATGATGCGTCACCATGGAAATGGGGTTCTTTTGTTAACCGGGAGCAGCTAATTATTATCTCAAAAGCTAAAATAATACTTCAACTACAATCCCAAAACCCTGATGAATTCAAAAGGAGGCACCGTGGAGGAGGAGCAAACAGAAGAGAGGAGGAGGAAGTTCAAACAATGTCTTCCATTAATTCTGATGTGAGATCGTTGGGAAACGAGTTCCAACGTTTCAACAGTTTGTCAGCTGCTCTACCAGAGAAAACAAAACGTTGTATTTGTTTTATGCAAATGTCAAGGACTCGTAAATCTCTAAAGCAAGACGTTCTCTCGGCAAATCAGATCACAATCTTGTTTTTCTCAGCTTGAAATATAAGCCCCTTGTTCGGAGGCAACCTGTAATAAAGAGAACTGTGAGAAGATGGTCACAGGAAGCTGAAGAAGCCCTGCAAGGTTGCTTTGAGGCTACAGACTGGGTCGCACTGTGCCAGCCACATGGAGAGGACATCGATGCCATGACTGAGTCTGTAACCGACTATATAAACTTCTGTGTGGACAGAACTAATGAACTAAACACAACTAAACAAGCTCAGCATCCTCCTCTCCTGCTCATAGCCAAACATACATCCCACCCTCCTTTGACCCACAGCTTTGCTGTCAAACCTCAAGTATTTTATCTTCTACCTCAGCCATGGACCTTCTGCTTCTACATGTTTGCCTTCAACCAAATCAGAAGATGCTGATGCTCCATTTGCCTCCACCTTCCACCTGTGTGTCTCTAGAAGTCAGGTGAAGATGCAACTGGAGAGACTGAACTGGAACAGGGCTGCAGGTCCAGATGGTGTCAGCCCTAGAGTCCTGAAGGGCTGTGCAGAGCAGCTCTGTGGGGTTCAGCAGCATCTCTTCAACCTTAGCCTGGCCCAGAAGAAGGTTCCCAGTATTGTGGAAGACCTCCTGTCTTGTTCCGGTACCAAAGAAAACTCACCCATCAGTCCTCAATGACTGCTGACCTGTTGCCCTGACATCCCACATCTCCTGTTGGCCCAGGACCAGACAGACTCCTGTCATCTGCAGAAATACTCAGATGATTCTGCAGTCGTGGGGTGGATCAGAGACAAGAAGCTGAGTACAGAGAGCTGGTGGCCCGCTTTGTGGCATGGTGTGGAAACAATCATCTCATCTCGAACGTCGATAAAACAAAGGAGATGAATGTAGATTTTAAGAGAAACAGGAATAGGTCAAACACTGTTTCCATCATGAGAGAAGAGGTGGAGGTGGTGGAGGAGTATAAATACCTCGGTGTTCACCTGGACAACATACTGGAGTGAAGCCGTCTACAAGAAGGAACAGAGCAGACTGTACTTCTTGAGGAATATTAGGACCTTCAGTGTTTGCAGCAAGATGCTGCAGAGCTTCTATGAGTCTGTTGTGGAGAGTCTGATCTCTTCTCCATCATCTGCTGGGGTAGCAGCATCAGAACCAGGGACCTGAACAAGCTCCACAAGCTAATAAAGAAGGCTGGTTCTGTTCTGAGGACTCCTCTGGAACCTCTGGAGATCATTATGCAAAGAAGGATTCTTCATAAAATGAAGAACATTATGGAGAACGCTGAGCATCATCTTCATCAGACTGTCCTACAACAACAGAGTGTCTTCAGTCAGGCTTCTTCAGATCTGCTGTAGACAGACGCTACAGGAGATCCTTCCTGCACACAGCCATCAGCATCTACAACGGCTCTGAAGGAACCTGCAGAACATGAGCTACAACAACATTTAACTTCGCTTTGGGATGAATAAAGTATTCTGTATATATAAGAGAGAGAGAGTCAGCTGAGGAAGGAAGAATAACGGACAGACAGACATATTCAAAGATAAGAGAGGGATCCAGCTTTCAGGGAATGGGATAGGAAATAACATAACGAATTAGAAATATGTATCTAATTCTACAATGTAACACTGGATGTTTAATGGGTGCAACACTGATGAACAATTTTACCTATATAGATTTCCATGTGGTCTTCAGTCCAAGTAGTGCTGGTTTGCAGCAGCTCCTTAACGTATGTACTGAACATGGCGTGAAATATAATGCCGGTAAAGTTGCTATTTTGATAAGTAGAACCAAGCAGATGGATGGATTTTCCTGTGTTAAAGAATGTTCCTTTATGATTTTATTACTGATCAGAAACATGATGAAGATGATGAATACAGACAATGCTGTGAGCTCTCCGCTCAGGCAGGTTTACCTTCTGTTCAGTGGCTCTGTTTATAGCAGGGGTGTCCAAACTTTTTTCAGTGACGGCCAAATATAGAAAAATTAACAAAGGGCCGGGCCACACACTAGAGGTGACATATTGACGCATATAATTTGTGTGAATTTCTTTTTTAACTTTTTAATTACTTCACATGCAATGAATCAAAAACATGCATTAAACACATACGTTAAGAACTCATACTAGGACATACTGTGTGTATTTCTAACTCACATATAAGGTGAAGAACATTGCACTCAGTGGGAGCAGTGATGCTGTCCTTTGGATTGAAGGATGGCTGACATGTCAGGAGAAGTTTGGTGGTTGAGACATGAAGGACTTTGCAGAGATGGCTATCGGTCATTCTGGTTCTCAGTCTACATTTGTTCTGATTTAATAGAGAAAATGTTTGTTCACATAAATATGTTGAGCCGAACAGGCTCATCATTCTTTTTGCGTTGCGTCTCAGAGGAAACTTGGCATTATCCAAACTCTGATAGAACTCAGGGAGGGAGAGAAGCGGATGCTGACTCTTCAGAGAATCATCACATTGCATTTCAATCAGTTCTAACTTCAGACTCTCTTCCACTTCTTCTGCATCCACCAGGAAGGGGGTCGAAAACAGCTTGATTTGTTTTTCAATGACAGAAAAATCTTTGAAATGCTGGTTGAATTCTGTCACGAGAGATGCAATCACAGACACGTGTTTCTCCTTTTTAGCAGAGAGGTCGGCCTTTGGAAAAGCAGACTTGATTTCAGACAGCGCAGGGAAGTGTGCAGCGTTAAAGCCTCGTAGTTGCGTCTCAAACAGACGGAGCTTTAGGCAGAAGGCTTTAATGTGTGCATACAGGTGTGGCACCAGCTGTTCTTTGCCTTGTAAGTTCTTGTTCAGTGCATTCAGATGATGCGTAAGATCAACTAAAAATGCCAGGTCGGCCAGCCACAGAGGGTCAGTTAGTTCATGAAGAGGTCGGCCCTTCTCTTTTAAAAACTGGTCGATTTCTGATCTTAGCGAATAAAATTGCTGCAGCTCAGAGCCTACATCAGAGTGGTAGAGTACATCACCATATTCAGCATCCACATCAGATAGAAAAGCCTGAAATTCGCTGTGGTAAAGTCTTCGAGCTCGAATTATGATGACAGTTTTTACAACAGTGTTCATCACATCGCCCAGCTGGACAGTCTTGGCACACAGTGCTTCTTGGTGGATTATACAGCGCATCCTAACGGCCTCTCTTTTACCTTGGCGCACACCAACGAGGCCATGCCTTTGCGCTCGCCCGTCATGGCCGGAGCTCCATCCGTTGTTACTCCACAGAGCTTGTCCCATTTAAGTCCCATCTTTTCAACTGCCTCTGACACAGCTTCAAAAATATATTTTCCCATCGTTGTGCCTTTTAGGCTCATCATATCAAGCAGCTCCTCCGTACAGCAAAAGTTATCATCGACTCCCCGCAAAAAAAACTAACAGTTGCGCGGTGTCTGTGTTATCTGTGCTCTCATCGCAGGCTATCGAGTAAAAATCAAAAGTACAAGCGTTGTCTCTCAGCTGGAGTTTCAAATTAGCTGAAAAGTCCTCGATTCTCCGCACCACCGTATTCCTGGATAAGCTCACATTGATGAAATCCGACACTTTTTCTGGGGACATCATTTCTGTGACTTTGATGAGGCACTGCTTTATAAAATCACGTCTGAAAACGGTTTTCCGTGCTGGGCAAAAAGTTTAGCATTTTCCTGTATTTTGTTATCACGAAAAAAAACTGCTGTTGAGCTTGCAGGCTAGCTGCCATTTGCTTGACTTTCTGTGTTCGTTCGGCACCGGTTTACGATGTGTCTCATTCTTCGACTAATTTCATTTCTGTGGTTTGCTCCCTCTAGTGTTGAAACTGAGAAGTGCAACAGTGTTGACCTTAAGCTTCTTGTGCGGGCCATATTCAATTATATTTTTAAAATTCGCTGCGGACCAATAAAAACTGGACCACGGGCCACAGTTGGCCCGTAGGCCGTAGTTTGGACACCCCGGTTTATAGCCTTAGCTCATTGCTCTACACTGCCCCCTTGTGGGCACCGTCTGAAGTCAACCATGCAAAACGAATCCTCTTAAAATCAACTAGAGGAGGGAGCGGCAGACAGATGTTTGTTAACTGCAGGGGCTGGAATCATTTAAAGCACTTTTTATGAAAATTACGGATCAGATTTATTGAGAGGTCGGTTGATGCGGCAAACAGGATTATTGTAGCGCTCACAAATCCTATTGAGTTCCCGCAACTCATCCAGTTGAGGATGAACTGGTTAATTATTATTTTTTATGTTCTCTGTGTGATTTTATAATTGCATTCTTTTCCAATTTTATGCAGATTATGCTTCTATATTTTAATAAATGTAACGGTTTCATAATATCTCTTTTCTTTTATTTGTGTAATTTTGGACCAGAGTATTTTAATACAGTCTGATGAGTTTGTTCAAAAACAAACTCCTTACAGCAGAAGAGCTTCTGAATCAGCAGCCAGCTTTAGTGTCGGAGGTTAACGTCAGCTACCTAAACTGACCAAAAAAAAAAAAACGGTAAACCGCTGGCCAACTAGTGACACTCGTTAGAGTCTGAACTTTATTTGACCGGGACATAACCGGTGTCATACACCGAATCAGAACAGCATTGTAACCTTCAGAGACGTTTCTGGAAAGGCTTCGGAAACCGCCAACCAGTCACTGCCTCAGGAACCAACCGCCATGAACAAGCTAACATGCTTACTAACCGCCCGCCAGTAG
The DNA here is from genome assembly GCA_036173005.1 of Crenichthys baileyi. NCBI lineage: Eukaryota > Metazoa > Chordata > Actinopteri > Cyprinodontiformes > Goodeidae > Crenichthys > Crenichthys baileyi. The sequence continues at coordinate 487,743 of JAHHUM010001484.1, forward strand.
ATTGGTTAACGAACCTGGTAATCTCTAACCTACTAATCTAAACATTAACTCACCAGCAGCAGAGAGCAGTCTGGGTAAAATTATTCGTGCAGCTGTAGCGGTCTTTTCTCCACCGCCCGATGCTAACAGGTTCTGCGGTTTCCCTGTGCGTCTCCTCCGGGTCTAAACCACTTAACGGCTGGTTCTCTGAGGCGTTACACAGCGCCCCCTGTGGTCACTGTGCGGATTTGCATCATTGCTCTGATTAAAGATGCCGCAAAACTCCAGAATTCGTCCTCATCAATGCAGTTTATGGAAGACCAATCATGGAGGCCATAATTAAGAAACTGAACTACTAATCAGGACAAAAATCATACTCGAATGACAGTTAATATTCACCAATTAATATGGTGAATAATAGCTGCCATATTTACCAGCCTTTATCTTTAAAAAATGTGTATCTCAGTGTCATTAAGGAAGTATCACTTTAAATGTTTAAAGATGTAAATTCAACGTTGAAGTTCTTAATGTTTCCTCTGGTTAGATCAAGTAGGGGTCTTTGTAGACGAAGTGGGCGTTTCTCAATCAGGGCGTTTCTCAACCGCCAATCCTGATTGGACGAACGAAATCAAACCGAAATCAAGCGCAGCACATGATTTGACGAGCATATGACTATGGGCGTAACTCAATTGCAACATATGATTGGACGAGCCTTTGTGGGCGTAACTCAATCGCAACATGATTTGACGATAACAGGAAGTGTTTTTTTTAATTGACGTTTGCCACTGGAGTTTATTTTCTAATTATAAACTTCGATAACCCCCTTTTTTTTACATCGAATCTGTTTGAATAAAATAAAATAAGAAAATAAACAAAAAGGTCTCTCTACGGACTAGTTCTATTTTTTCCTAACTTCAGTAGCTAGTAGCATCGGACTTTTATTTGTTTATTTTCATAAAGTTGATCTTTTAATAATCAGCGGTATTGATTTTTCAGAGATATTGTGAGGGCTAAAAGTACATATTGAGACAAAATGATTGAAAACCCCGTTTTTTTTTGAATTTTTTTTGGGAAAAAAAAGGGGAACTCACAAAATTTTTTGAAACAAATCATAATAAAGACATAAAAATGTACTTTTAAAAAAATAAAAATTGTAATGATAGTAGCTTGGAGACAAAGACCCATGACTTCAATTTTCTTGTTAAAACCTTTTTGAGCAGTCACCTCTGATAAGTGATTACTTTTCATTTTCAATTCAAATTCAATTTAAAATTCAAAAATCTTTATTAATCCCAAAGGTTAATTAAAAAAGACTTTCTTCAAAAGACCGTTGTAGATGCTGATGGCCGTGGGCAGGAAGGATCTCCTGTAGGTCTGTCTTACAGCAGATCTGAAGAAGCCTCTGACTGAAGACACTCTTTTTGTTGTAAAACAGTCTTATGAAGGGGATCTCGGGTTTCTTCATAATGTTTTTTCATTTTATGAAGAGTCCTTCTTTGTACAATGATCTCCAGGGGTTCTAAGGGGAGTCTCAGACAGAACCCACCTTCTTTATTAGCTTGTTGAGCTTTTTTAAGTCCCTGGCTCTGATGCTGCGTCCCCAGCAATGATGGCAGAAGATCAACCTCTCCCAACAGACTTAGAGAAGATCTGCAGCATCTTGCTGCAAAAATGAGATTTCAGCAGCTGAACAGGTATTTTTGGCTCACATCTCATTAGTAAACTGCTCCGGCTGTCTCAGGTTAACAGGCCCCCTTCTTCCCACTCAATGTTTCAGCTAAAAAAAAAAAGAGTAAATTTAGTTTTTAGCTTTTTTGTTCGGGGCCCAATTATCTTATGGTGGACTTATGACCTTTTAGACCAAGACCAAAAGGCACACCCCTTCGCTTTAAAATTATGCCGTGATCTTATTGCACCCTTTCACAGATTCAACCAACCTGTGCCAGATACCCTCCTACAAACCTCTAACAGAAGTGAATCTTCTCATGTTCCACAACATATCAGTTCTTTCTTGGGAAAGCTTCTTTTTGAACAAAGAGCTGGTGAAAACTTCCCAGAAGACCCAGTTTTTGTCTCACTCGTCCATATATGATTTTCTCAGCTCAGGAACTGCACCGTCAGCATGAATATGAATGAAGAAGCCTCCCCACATAACTACACACACACACACACAACTCTGATTTTAACATTAGTCTACGATCTAATGCAAACAGGATGTGAATCAGTCTACATTTCTAGGTTAGTACAAAATGCATTCCTATGAATCTCTTGTAAATTTTGATAACTGTGCATAAACTATGTAAAAAAATTTATGTGACTCTGTTTTGTTCATTAATAAAAAATATTTTTCACACGCATGCACTTACTTCATAAAGTACTTAGCTTTATCTCAGGGTAAAGGCAGATTATCTTTCAGATATATCTTCTAACAGTAATAATGACCATGCAGAACTGCCTCTTAATGTGCCAAAAATAAACGTAGTGATAAAGCCATTTGCTCTACACTGAAAAACTGTAGTATATTATTCACAAAGTCTAGAAATCATCACATTTCGACTCACTGACAGCCCACACCAAAGGCAGCAATAAGAGACAACATGAGGGTTTTAAAGATGTTCTTTATTTTCCCCCTTTAAAAAAAGTTTCGGGGGCATCACTTGGTGGTGGTGTACGTCTTAAGTATTGAACTTTTGAAGACATTCTGTCCCACATATCTTAAAAGGCCTCATAGCATCTATTATAAAAAACGACATACCTCTATGATCGACTGCTTTGAGCAAGTGACTGGCAAGATGTGTAGTTATTTGTGAATAACCAGCTGGTTTATATAAATCCGGGGGAACAGAAGGGACATTGATACTGGGTCCGGATTTTCCAAGTGGGGGAACAGGTCGGGGGTTTTTTTGTCACCTTTACAGTGCACTTTATATGCTGAATGAAAATGTAAAAAAAAGTGGGAAAATTTTAAAAAAGAGCAAAAAAAGGGGTACTATTTTTAAAATGCTTCCTCTTATAGCTAAGCAAAAAAAAACTGACTAATCCTGATTTGGGAAAAAAAAATACGTTTTATAAATATAAAAAAATATATTAATACACTGTAAAAAAATTATATAATTTTGCAAATTTTTTTAGTTAAGGGGAAAACTTGACAACAAAAAATTTTTACAGCAGAAAGCCAGAAAAACCTTCACAGTTTTGTTTTCCCATTTTTCCCTTTTTTTTTTAGAATTAGTTGTGAGAATTATTTTAAAAATTTAGTTTTAAAAACCCAACCCTTACGTGATAGTCTGTTAAAAAATTTTTTTTAAAATGTTCTCCACTGCCATCTAGCACTTTTTTTTTGGGTTCCCATAGTCAAAGAGCGTGAATACCAAAATGGCGACTTTTCATTTGCAAGTCCCCCCCAAAACCCCAATTTCGATATCAACACTACACTCATCTCCAAAATTTTTGACTAAATTTACAAAAATAATGTTTAGTTTAAATACAAAAAATATATATATTCAGTATTAATCCATCCGCAAAACCCCAACATATCAGCCAAATTCAGCTACCCTTATGCTACAAAAACTTTCTACACTTTGTGTATTTTTGCTGTGGTGACATGCTAGTAAAAATACCAACAAAAACATTTTAAAATTTATGGTCCATGTCTCTCCAATGTGTTAATTTTTTAAGTTTAATAACTTTTAAACTAGCATAACTAGTCTTTTTATTTTATTTTTTTTCCCACTTTTCTTCGACCTCACTGGTTCGTGGTTCGCTACGATCATGTTGGAAAAAAAAAGTACGATAGATTAACCCCTTTCCTTTCCTTACATTTTAAAACCCGTTTCCTTTGACCTGTACTTTTTTTACCTTACAAAATTTGTACATGTAGGTTTCATAATACAAACTGACAACATTTAAAAAATATAATTTCGAAAATTAAAAACTTAATGACTTTTTTTTAAAAACCTTTTCAAACAGGTTAGGGGGTTCTGGTTAGCTCTGTATTACCCTTAAAAGAAAGGGAAAAAAGCCAACCAATCACTGTTCGTGATCACGGAAAGCCTACGGTTGAGAAAACCCCGACTTTCCGGGGGAAAACGCCCACTTTTAGTCTGCAGAGGTAAAGTGGGGGAAGGTAAGGGGTTTTTTATATTTTTTGGGAGCGCTTTTTCAGTAACGGGGGAACACTCAAAAGCGGTGTAATTTACAAAAAAAACCAACTATCAAACAGTGCAGTCAGATTCAGTTTATTATTCAAATTGGTTAAGAAGTTTTCTAAGGAAACCCAGCAGATTCCATCAAGTCAGTAACTTGCAGCATGTAGCAACAGTGGACAGTCGCTTGCATTGACTTTGCAGCAATCCCTCATCCTGAGCATGTAGTGACAGTGAAAAGGAAAACTCCCCTTTAACAGGAAGAAACCTCCAGCAGAACCAGAACCAGGCTCAGTGTCAGCGACCATCTGCCACGACCGACTGGGGTTTGAGAGAACAGAGCAGAGACACAAAAACAACAAAGAAGCACTGATCCAGGAGTCCTTTCTATGGGAAAGAAAAATAAAACATTAACGTTGGTAACTCCTTTAGTGGCTTCATCTAGGAGAGAAAGACAGCTAAGCAGATAAACTCTGAGCCAGTTTTCAAGTCTAGAGGATGAAATAGAGCACATAGAGTTAGTCACAGTAGAAGCTCAGCCAGTAGCTATGTCTAGGAGAGAAAGGGTTAAACACTGAAAGACAGGGCCATGTGGATCATCTGTAGAAGGAGAACATTAAGTGGTTGACAGCAGCAGCTCAGTCGATGCCCCCCTCCAGGAAGTTGCTACGGCTAAACACAGAGCCAGGCCAGGTGTAGCTTCTAAAAAGAGAAAAACCAGAGAGAGAACATAAAGATAAAAGCTGAAACAACAGCAAATAACCCAAAATGGAGAGTAGTATGAGAATGTAACAGAGTGAGTGAAAGTGGTGATTATGTCTTCCAGCAGCCTAAGCCTACAGCAGCATAACTACAGAGATAGCTCAGGATAACCTAAGCCTCTCTAACTATGAGCCTTATCAAAAAGGAAAGTTTTAAGCCTAGCCTTAAAAGTAGAAAGGGGAAAATTCAGATCTGACATAGTTTGATGGACCCCACTATTTCTGTCTCTTTGGGGCAAAGTTAATATAATTAAAATGAACTGCACTCCAAAATTTAATTATTTATTACAAGCACTCCCACTGAAGATCCCAATGTACTTCCATCAATTCGACAAACTGTGCAACTAATGCATATGGAATAATAAACGCCCTAGAATAAAGCTCAAAAAGCTACAGCGACCAGTGGAAATGGGTGGGTTGGGTGTTCCTAACCTATTGTTCTACCACTATGCCTTCAGTCTGAGACATATGGTAAATTGGGCCCTGCCTCCAGAATGAGCCCCTCCAGGGTTTAATTTAGAGAACACTCTTTGTTTGCCACTCCCTATGATGCATACCCTTACCATTGGACTTTCACCAGAGGCGCAAACCCACCTTATCCTTTCATTTCTACAGGAAGGTGGCCTTGCTCATAAACAGTCACAACACTCTCACCTTAATACAGAAGCCTCCATATGGCTTAACATCAATTTTTGTATTGACATATCCCCCTTTTTTAGGAGACTGTGGATCTGGAAAGGAATTCTTGTTCTTGGAGACTAATAAGAAGGAGAGGTCCTTCAGTCCTTTAGTGACCTTAAAACACAACTCCAGCTGTCACAGAGCCAGTTCTGGAAATATTTTCAACTCCAACACTTATTGCTCCAGATCTTTGGATCTCCCACCACACCTCCTTCAACCATAGACTATTTCGCCTACATCAGGAAGGATTTTGGGAAAGGTCATGAGCTTTCCAAATATTACTTGATGCCGGTAAAGGGCATGGATGAGAGACTCCCCACTTTACAAACAGCCTGGGAATACGTTTTTTTTCCCGTTTTTTTTTGAATGGAATATGACCTTTTTTTTTACAATTAGAGAAGATTAGTACAATTCAAACTATCACACAGGGTTTACCGCATAAGTTGTACAGGGGGAGGCTCACACAGTCAGGCAGAGATGGGCACACAAACTCATATGGTCTGGGGCTGCTCTAGGGTCCAAGACTTCTGGACTACAATTCATAAATTTGTCAAATCGGTTATACAACAGTTTTGCAGATGACGTGGTCCTGCTGGCCCCCTCTAGCCAAGACCTACAGCATGCGTGGGGCGGTTCGCAGCCGAGTGTGAAGCGGCTGGGATGAAGATCACCTCCTCCAAGTCAGAGGCCCATGGTACTCAACCGGAAAAAGGATGGCTTGTCCTCTTCAGGTTGGAGGGGATTTTTCCTGCCTCAAGTGGAGGAGTTCAAGTATCTCGGGGTCTTGTTCACGAGTGAGGGAAAAATGGGCGGGAGATCAACAGACGGATCGGTGCAGCTGCCGCAGTAAAGGAGGCGCTGTGCCGGGTCCGTTGTGGTGAAGAGAGAACTGAGCCGAAAAGCGAAAACCTCGATTTACTGTTTGGGGCTACATTCCTACCCTCACCTATGGCCATGAACTTTGGTCATGACCGAAGGAACGAGATCCTTTATCAAGCGGCTGAAATGAGCTTCCTCTGTAGGGTGGCCGGGGCACTCCCCCTTTAGAGATAGGGTGAGGAGCTCGGCCCCTTTGGGAGGGGGCTCGGAGTAGAGCCCTGCTCCTCCACATCGAGAGGAGCCAGTTGAGGTGGCTCGGGCATCTATACCGGATGCCTCCTGGACGCCTTCCTCGGGAGGTGTTCCAGGCACATCCCACCGGGAGGAGGCCCAGGGGACGGCCCAGGACACGCTGGAGGGACTATGTCTCTCGGCTGGCCTGGGAACGCCTTGGGCTCCCCCCGTAGGAGCTGGAGGAGGTGTCTGGGGAGAGGGACGTCTGGGTGTCTCTGCTGAGTCTGCTCCCCCCGCGACCCGGTTCCGGATAAGCGGAAGACGACGAGTACGAGTTATACAACAGGATGTTCCCTTTTTGCCTGGATTATTTATTCTTGGGGATCCTTCACTCCTAAAGCATCGACCATCCAATGCCGCTGAAGGGGTGCAGAGCACACTGATGTTTGGGCGCAGACTCATTATTTCCCAGTGGAAAGCCACCTCCTCCCCTCCAGCTACTCTGTGGTACAACCAATTAGAGAGGCTGGCCGCCCTACAACATCTCTCGTAGAGACTGCAGAATAGAATGGAGGGTTTCCATCTGAAGTGGGATCCATACCTTCTCAGAATAAAAGGACTAAATTAAAATTTATGGTGAGATACACATAAGGACTGTGGAGAGTTCTGGCGGGCATTGCTGGGTGGGACACCCACTGGGCTCCGCACAAAATAAGTGCTCTGTTAGGAATATATGGAACAATCAGATCTCTGATGTATGATGGAGCTAGATCATTAAGGGCTTTATATGTGAGGAGGAGAATTTTAAATTCTATTCTTGATTTAACAAGGAGCCAATGAAGGGAACCTAAAATAGGATAAATTTGATCTCTCTTTTTAATTAACATCAGTCTCCTTGCTGTAGTGCCTAAGTTCAGTTATTTTATTAAATAACTTTTCTACTCACCATGTGGCTCCCGTCCTCCTGTTTGTGCTTTGGTCCTGCTCCACCTCACTCCATGACAGAAATATGATCTCTCTTTTAATTTTCATCAGAACTCTTGCTGCAGCATTTTGAATCAGCTGAAGGCTTTTAACTGCATTTTGTGGACATCCTGATAGTAAAGAATTACAATAGTCCAGCCTTGAAGAAACAAATGCATGGACTAGTTTTTCAGCGTCACTCCTTGGATTATTTCTAATTTTGGCAATGTTCCAGAGGTGAAAGAAGGAAATCCTAGAAACCTGTTTAATATGGGATTTAAGTGACATGTCCTGGTCAAAAATTACACCAAGGTTTTTTTTTTTTACTTCATTACCGGAGGTTAATTTAATGCTGTCCACATTAATTGATTAACTAAGCAGCTTACTAAGACGACAACTTCTGTCTTGTCTGAATTTAGAAGCAGAAAATTTAAAGTCATCCAAGTTTTTATGTCTTCAAGACATGATTGTAGTTTATCTAACTGTTTGACCTCATCAGGACTTATGGATAAGTAAAGCTGATATCATCAGCGTAACAGTGGAAATGTATTCTATGCTGCCTGATAATTTGACCTATTGGAAGCATATATATAGTAAAGAGAATTGGCCCAAGTACTGAACCCTGTGGTACTCCACAATTAACCCTGGAGTTTAAAGATGATTTATCATTTACATGAACAAACTGGAATCTGTCAGACAAATAAGATTTAAACCAGCCTAGTGCTGTTCCCCTGATCCCTACAGCATATTCCAGCCTTTCTAAGAGAATATTATGATCGACTGTATCAAATGCAGCACTGAGATCTAACAGAACCAGTACAGACACAAGTCCATTATCTGAGGCAGTAAGAATATCATTAGTGACTTTCAGCAGAGCTGTTTCAGTGCTATGATGAGCTCTGAAACGTGACTGAAACTCTTCAAACAGGTCATTGCAGTGTAAATGCTCACACATTTGATTATGCAACTAATTTTCTCAGAATTTTAGATAAGAATGGAAGATTGGATATCGGTCTGTAATTTATTAAGTCATCTCGATCAAGCGAAGGTTTCTTAAGCAAAGGTTTAATTACAGCTACCTTAAAAGCTTGTGGTACATACCCATTTACTAAAGATAAATTAATCATATCTAAAATGGGGCTGGTAATCAGAGGGAACACTTCCTTAAATAATTTGGTTGGGATTGGGTTTAACATACAAGTTGAAGGTTTAGATGAAGCTAATATTTCTGATAACTCAGGAAGCTCCACAGGATCAAAACAGTCCAAACACAGATCAGGTTCTACAGTTATTTCCAATGTTGTCTCACTTGTTGAGGAAGAAGTAATCGTCTTTGGGAGTATGTCAAAGATTTTATTTTTAATAGAATCAATTTTATTTAAGAAGAATCCCATAAAGTCATGACTGCTAAGAGCTAAGGGAATGGATGGCTCAACATAGCTATGACTCTGTGTAAGTTTAACAACTGTACTAAAGAGAAACCTAGGATTATTCTTGTTCTCTTCTATTAATGATGAGAAATAAGCTGTTCTGGCTTGGCGAAGTGTCTTTTTATACAACAGTAGACAATTTTTCCAGATTAAGTAGGAATCCTCTAGGTGTGTAGAGCGACATTTTCTCTCTAGTTATCTAAAATTGTGCTTTAAAGTACGCAGCTCTGAATTAAACCAGGGAGCCTGCCTCCTATGAATGATTAACTTATTTTTCAGGGGGGCTGCACCACGCAGTGAGGAAATTATGAACTATGAGGAAACTATGAACAAGAGAGTCAATTTGTGAACGGGAACAAAGAAAATTACTGCCCTCATCTGTGTTTTTCTGTTATAATAAGGAAATTGAAAATGGAACAGATTCCTTAAAGGTCGTTACAGCATTGTCTGATAATGAATGATAAAAATAATAAATGGAAACAAATGCTATAGCCACCTCAACTGACTCCTCTCGATGTGGATGTGCAGTTACTTTTTAGGAGAAGTAACTAGGAACAATAACTAATTACATTTTTAAAGTAACATGCCCAACACTGAATAAAAGTGACTGTAGTATAGCTGCAAAGTGCAATACAATTACAGAAAAAACACAAAGTACGAGCGAATATAGTACTGTGAGTGTTGTAACCGTGGCACCATCTTGAATGAATCTTCTAAAACATTAAAGGGTTTGAAAGCTTTTCCATCAAATATGTCTTTTAAAGGATTTATTCATTTACTGTTGCATGAAGAAAAGTTCTTTATTTTGCAGGATGTCTGGATGTTCGCCTGCATGGGAGAATTGAAGACTAATTCATCTGGAGATATTCCCACAAGGTGCAGAGATGTTCGGATGCTTTTAAAACAGCTGTGCTGCTTAACTAAAGGGGCTGATTTGTTTACATAGCATTTGTTCAGATTCTATCCAGACTGTCTGATGCAGTTTATCAAATCCATTTTCAGATATTGTAATCTACAGTGCCTTGCAAAAGTATTCACCCCCCTTGGTATTTTCCATGTTTTTTGCCTCACACCCGGGATTTAAAATAGATTTGTCACCATTTCATGTACAGAACATTCCTACAACTTTGAAGATGTATTATTTTTTTATTGTGAAGCAAAGGACAACTAGGATAAAATAACAGAAAACTTTAGCGTGCATAACTGTTCACCCCCCTAAAGTCAGTAGTTTGTAGAGTAATTCCAGCTCCAAGTGGCTTTGGATCAGTCTCCATGAGCTCGCCACATCCTCCCACTGGGAATTTTGCCCATTCCTCAAGGCTAATCTGCTCCAGCTCCTTCATGTTGTATTGTGTTTTCACATGTCTTAAAGTCTAACCACAGATTGTCAGCTAGATTGAGGTCTGGACTTTGACTAGGCCTGTATGCTCCAGGTCATTGTCCTGCTGGAAGGTGATCCCCCGTCCCAGTCTCAGATCACAGGCAGACTGACAGGTTTTGCTCAAGAATATTCTAGTATTTAGCACCATTCATATTTCCCTCCACTCGGACCAGTTTCCCAGTCCCTGCTGCTGTAAAACACCTCCACAGCATGATGCTGCCACCACCATGTTTCACTGTTGGGATGGTGTTCTTGGGGTGTAACGATGTGTTGGGTTTGTGCCAAAAAGCTTTTTCCTTGGTGGCAGAAAAGCTGAGTTTTAGTCTCATGAGACCAGAGCAGTTTTTTCCATATATTTGGGGAGTTGCCAATGTGCCTTTTGGCAAACTCAAAACATACCTTCTTTTTTTAATTTCAATTAAATCCAGTTTATTTATTTTTGGGGCTAATTCACAACATGTAATCTCAGAACACTTCATCATACAGACTGTGTAATGATCTGTTGGTGTTCTTTATTTCCCTGTTTATGTTGTAGTCATTTTAGTTCATTCCTTTTTTCATTAGTATCTTAGCTCATTCTTGTGTTCTTTGTACATTTAGATTTTCCAAGGGTTTTATTTCTCTCCAAAAAGATGCAGAAACCATGATTGTTGGTGCAGAACCATCAGAAACTTTGCTTGAGCTCAGACTGGCTCTGTTCAGATGTTTATGTTATTCAAACAAAATGAACATGATCCATGGTAATCTATTAGGTGTCAAACTCCAGTCCTCCAGGACCGGTGTCCTGCAGCTTTTAGAGGTGTCTTGGATTCAGCACACCTGAATTAAACAATTAGAGCATTTGCAGAACTCTGAAGAACCTGACTGCATGCCGACGTAATTCAGCCGTTTCATTCAGATCTGTTGGATTGGGGACACGGCTAAAAGATGTAGGACACCAGCCCTCAAGGACTGGTGTTTGACACTTCGGTGTTAGACTGTCAAGAATAATGACTCTAAAGCATTTCAACAGCAACAGAAAATGAGTCAAGGCAACAACACGACTGGTGATCATCTGATCTTCGGTCTGCAGCAGGAAATTGACTCTGTTCCTCTGTTTCAGATGAGCTCACTCTTCATGTGTGGCATCATGTTGGAGTCTTGGATCACTCCAGCTCTGTGAAACGTTCCTGAAGCTTTGGATCCAGGAGGAGCTTCTCCAACTTCCTGGCAGGAAGCTAGGTCAGAATGGTAATAAAGGTTGACTGCAGGTCAGTGAGGAGACATTGTCTTTAGAATGTTCAATCATCTTCAAGTTTGTGATGTTGTGGTGAAGAGCAGCAGGGATTGGACAAGCACTCTGGTCATGCGATTCTGTTTTTATGGAGTGGGCTGAGCCGGCATGGGAAAACTTATGCTGGTTTCCTATTGGTCGAGCTGACAGACAGCCCGCCTTCTGTGTTTTCTGCTCCGCAGATCAGGAATCTGTGTTCAAAGCTGTGTGGGCCGGTGACTGTGTGGCTCACTGCTGCCCCCAGGGGGCGTTGTCACCAAATTCCTCAGGTACACACAAGGGTTCCTCTTCCTCCCAGAGCCGGGTGGTGGAGGGGGTTGGGGCGGAGGTGGCAGTGACCCAGGGGGCTTCAGGGACGACATGAGTGGCTGCATTTCCTGCGACGCCCCGGGCTCCTCCTCCTCTTCTTCCTCCTCCACCTGCATCTTCTTCTTCCTCTCTGGGAAGCAGAATGAGGCCTGGGACACTGTAGGTCCCACAGAGGGGCTGCTGCCCACCATGCTAGTTGGACCGGTGTAGGAGGCTGGGCGGGGTCCTCCCAGCCTGGAGAGGGCACTGATGCGAGGGTGAACGGGCTCAGCAGGGGCAGGTGGGGAGGAGATGCTCTCCAATGAGGAGATGCTCTGGTTCCAGGCCTGCTGCAGGTCCACTGGAATGATCTTTGTGGCTTCCACAGACACGCAGGGGGGAGGAGATCCCACGCTGCCCTTCCAAGGCAAATGGCTATCTTCAGTGGGTGGCGAGGGGGGTGGGGTGGTGGACTTTGACAGACATCCAGAGCTGCTGGAACTGAAGGAGAAACACCAGTCAAACAGTTACTGATCAGAAACCAATCAAACACACACCCTTAATCGCTGTAAGCGCTGGTCAGAAGGATTCTGGGGAGAGCCTGAACATCTCTCTCTGAACACCTCCTGTCTTTTGGAGGCACCATAATAGTTCTGCACCAATATCTGCAGATCTTATTGACTCACAGTTCCCTTCAAACGATGGTGGGAGCCAATCACAGAGCTGTAGGCTGCAAAGCAACGGGTGACATCAGAGACATCAACCTGTTTCGTCACCATGGAAACATCAGTCTGCTTTATCACTGCCATTACAGGTTCATCAATATCACCATGGTAACAAATAATTTTCAGTTTATTTTCTTAGTTTTTCAGTTTTATTTGTTTATTCATTCAGAGTCTGACTCAGACTCAGAGATTCTAGATCAGTTTTCAGCTGATCTGCTTCTGTTGGACAGAGGAACATAGAACCAATCAGCAGAACGAATCAGCTCTCTGTCTTACCTGATTTGGGTCGCTGTTTGGGCGTCTCTGCCTTACGAGCAATGAAGGTAATGCCAATATCTTCTTCCTTCTCTGGATCAGAATAGTCAGCTTTGTCCTCTTCCGGTTCCACAGGAACAACCACTGGATCTGAGACAGAACGGCAGCCTGTTACATCTGCTGAGAGTCACGCAGCTGCTCAGATGGTGATGATCATAGAACGTTGTGCAGCTGATCAGATTATTTGTCAGTTCTGCAGCTCCAGCTAAACCTCTTGCTTTGTTACCTTTGTCCTGCCAGCTGACGTTGCGTCTGGGTTTGTCTCCTCCATCGTCTTTAGTGTCAGATCCTCTGCGCTGTTGAAAGAAGGATGGAGTAAACGTCAGATCCTGTCACACACTTCATGGAACGGGAACTCTGGGTGCTCTAACTCTGAACCACAGGTTCATGTTCAGGTGTTAAACATTTCAGATCTTAACGAATGGTGCCATCAGAAGTGTGTGTGTGTACCTTCTTCAGGCTACGTTCCTTCTTGTGCCGTTTGTATCGGGTCGATTTGAAGGTCTCCATGCGGCTCCTCATGTTCCTCTGGAACACCTCGCGGTCCTGACGCTCCTTCTCGCCCAGCGGCATGAAGTGTCGGCTGTAGTGGGACTGGTACTGAACAGAACACAAACACCAAAGCTCACTGAAACATATTTTATCAGCATAGCTGGTCCTGATCTTTAGCAACATCCTCCATCTGGAGTCCTGGATCCAGAGCATCTCTGGATATACTTTATATTTCCAAAACTGGATTTTACTGCAGCTGCTTTAAAGAAATGTTTAAATCTCCTCAGAACCACCAGAGGTTGCAGATTTACCCGTCTCCTGGGCTTGTACAAGTTCCCTGCCAGGACGTGGTGCGTCTCCATGTCCTCCTCTACTTTGGATCCAGGGACGTTGTCGATCACCTGGAGGTCCAGACACACGCCGCTGCCGTTCTCACGCCTGGAACACACCAACAACACACAGTCAGCAGGATGAGGCTGAGCCACAAAGCCAGATTGCTGCTTTTTTTAGGTTCAATCTTTGAAAGATTGTTTTATGTGAAGCTAAAATCTGATGTTTTATTAAATTTTTTTTGTGATACAGTTTGTTTATTTGGTCCTAATTACTCCAATAAGTACATTTAAGCAGAAATAATCTGAAATACATTTTAAAAACAACATTTAGCCTCCTGAAAATGTTCTCCATTATCATCAGAGAAGTGTTTCCGTTCTGAGAAGGTCATGTGACTCACAGGTAGTTTAAAACGTTGGTGTTTTTCAGGAACGAGGTCTGCGGCCACGGGCAGAGACACCCCTGGCTGAGCAGAACTTTCCCACCCGCCAGCGACAAAGAGGTCAAAGGTCAGCAGTTGGACTTCCTGTTTGATGTCCGATTAAACTCTCAGGATCAGACCTTCCTCACAACCTGGTGGACTCAGCAAAGTCCAGGATGTCCAACATTATGAAAATAACCACGTTTTGACGTTAAGCTGGGTCCACCTGGTCATTTCAGCTAACAGCTCCAGTTTCCCCCACCTGTTAAATAAAGGGTAAATTACGGAGTCTTTTAGGAGGAGCAAATTTAAAAGGGATGACCAGACACATGAAAAAAACTCCACAGCCTGGTTCAGACAGCCATACAGAACCAGAGGAGGTCCATGACAAGGTTGTTCTGAAGCTTTTCCCTGAGAGCTAAACTGGGGTTTTCCCAATTCTTTGCTGTGGTTCCTGTGTCTACACCAACTCTGAACATTTACACAAAGAAGAAGGAAAGTTAGAAGGTGAGAAAAAGTTTCTGCTCCGTGGTGCAGTGCTCCACTGAAGCATTTCCTTATGGGATGTGTTACAGCTGGACATCCAGGAGTGAAGTAGAATAGAATAGAGTAAAATAAAAAGACTTTTGGTATGATCTATGTACAATGACAGGTTGACTCGATGGCTAGTTTTTTCTAAACCAAGAGTTGTGGGTTCGAATTCTTTCTTCCTCCTGTCACATGTCGATGAGCTTCTGGGCAAGACACCTAACCCCAAGTTGCTTGCTGATCTGCATATCTGTGTATGATTAAAGTTCCTCCTCCTGTTCCTCTTAAAGTGCATGACTAAAGTTCAACACAAGATAAAGTCAGTGAGATTTGAACTGATTTCTGGTTCCCAGCTGCAGGCTGAAGCCAGCACAGAGCTCAGGATGATGAGGAGCAGAGTGAGCTAAGCTGCACATCAGTGGTATCAGCC
Organism: Crenichthys baileyi; assembly: GCA_036173005.1. Classification (NCBI taxonomy): domain Eukaryota; kingdom Metazoa; phylum Chordata; class Actinopteri; order Cyprinodontiformes; family Goodeidae; genus Crenichthys; species Crenichthys baileyi. The sequence continues at coordinate 502,938 of JAHHUM010001484.1, forward strand.
TCCTGAACCCGAAACAGTCTGGTCCGAGCTAAGATGGTTAGGCTCGAAATTTCTGGGAGTGTCTCTGAGTGTGAAACATGCTGGTCCCTCACAGCTCTGCTGAGGTAAAATCCTCTAAAAGGTGGACATTGAGCACCCAAACAGCTTCAGATAAAAACATAAATCATTTACAGTTGTATTTGTTTTCTTCACAAATGTGTTATTTCTACTGAACTATTAACGGGTATCTGATCCTCTAAATGTGACTGTATGTAAAACATCGAGGCACAGCAAAAAGAGGCAGTTTGCTGTGTGGACAGAAAAGCAGCTGTTTGCTCCTGAAACTCCAGAAATATTTCTGCTCCCTCCGTAAATCTGCTTCCCACTGATTCGCTGCTCCATAAATAAACTGAAGTCCAAATTAAAGCCTCACCTGGTTTCATAGGATTTATTAGGACTGTCTGAATGAAGGTCGAGCTGCTGGAGAGGACAGTTTAAATGTTTCTTCTGAAGGTCCAGTTTCCTCAGAGATGATATTTAATCCTAATTTCTGAGTCCAGTTGAGTGACAGGACTCCTGCTTGTCTGCTAGGTCTGCTCTGGTTCTTGCTTTAGGTCATCTCAAGGGGTCTGTTAACTGTGAAGAACCCGACCTCATAGTCAGACTAGCAGTCATCTGGTACCGGAACCAGTGGCAAAACTGACAAGGCTTGTCCAGTAAAACGTTAAACTGGATGGAAGGGTAGGTGGTCTAATGGTTGGATGGATGGGTGGGTGGGTGGTTGGATGGATGGATGGATGGATGGGTGGAAGGATGGATGGATGGATGGATGGGTGGATGGAAGGATGGATGGATGGATGGGTGGGTGGGTGGTTGGTTGGATGGAAGGATGGATGGGTGGATGGATGGATGGATAGGTGGGTGGGTGGGTGGTTGGATGGAAGGATGGATAGATGGGTGGATGGGTGGAAGGATGGATGGATGGATGGGTGGATGGAAGGATGGATGGATGGATGGGTGGGTGGGTGGTTTGGGTTTGGATGGAAGGATGGATGGGTGGAGGATGGGGGGAGGGTGGGTGGGTGGGGGTTGGGGTTTGGATGGGAAAATGGATGGTAACAGGGGGGTGGGTGGATGATGGAGGGGGATGGGTGGTTGGAGGATGGATGGTGGGTGGATGGGGGGGGGGGGGTGGGTTGGGGGGTTGGTTGGTTGGATGGGAAAGGATGGATGGGATGGAGGATGGATGGGTGGTGGGGTGGTTTTGGGTGGATGGATGGATGGATGGGTGGAAGGATGGATGGATGGGTGGATAGAGGGATGGATGGGTTTGGTGGAAAAATGGATGGGGGGAGGATGAGGGATAGAGGGGGTGGGTAATGGATGGGTGGTGGTGGGGGGAAAAGGATGGATAGATGGGTGGATAGAGGGATGGATGGGTGGATGGAAGAATGGATGGGTGAGGGATGGATGGGTGGATGGAAGAATGGATGGGTGGATGGATGGAGGGATGGATGGGTGGATGGAAGGATGGATGGGTGGATGGGTGGATGGATGGAGGGGTGGGGTGGGTGGGATGGATGGATGGATGGATAGGTGGATGGATGGAAGGATGGGATGGGTGGATGGAGGGATGGATGGAGAGATGGATGGGGGATGGAAGGGTGGAAAAGGGAAAGGGTGGGTGGGTGGGTGGATGGATGCATGGGGGGGGTTTTGGGTTTGGGTGGGAAGGGGTGGATGGGGGATGGAGGGTGGATGGTAAAGGGTGGAGGGGACATGGGGGGGGGGTTGGTTGGGTGGATGGATGGAGGGTTGGGGTGGGGGATTAAGTGGATGGGTGAGGGTGGATGGGTGGATGGAAGAATGGTGGTGGATGGATGGAGGGATGGGTGGGTGGGGTGGGAAGGATGGGGGTGGAAAGGATGAGGGGTGGTGGGTGGAGGAGATGGATGGGTTTTGGGTGGATGGAAAGGGGGATGGGTGGATGGAAAGGGGGGGATGGAGGGATGGTGGGGGTGGAAGGGGGATGGAAGGTTGGATGGGTGATGGTGGGTGCTGGGTGGGGGGTTTGGTTGGATGGAAAGGGCGGATGGGGTGGATGGGGGATGGGGTGGAGGAAAGGGGTGGATGGGTGGATGGTAGGTGGATGGAGGAGGAGGTGGGGGGGGATGGAGGGGTGGATGGAGGGGGTGGGGGATGGAAGGGGGATGTAGCCCGGGTGGGGGGTGGTGGATGGTGGATGGTGGGTGGGGGCTGGGTGGGTGGTTTGGGTTGGATGGGGAAAGGGTGGGTGGGTGGATGGAGGGATGGGTGGAGGGGTGGATGGGGGGTGGAAGGGTGATGGGACCTGGATGGGGGGGATGGATGGAGGATGGATGGGGGGCATGGGGGGGTGGTTTGGTTGATGGGAAAGGTGGGGGGTGGATGGAGGGATGGATGGATGGGTGCATGGGTGGGTGGTTGGTTGGATGGATGGATGGAGGGATGGATGTGGGTGGATGGAAGGATGGATGGGTGGATGGATGGATGGATGGGTTGTGGGGTGGTTGGTTGGATGGAAGGATGGATGGGTGGATGGAGGGATGGATGGGTGGATGGAAGGGTGGATGGGGGGAGGGTGGATGGAAGGTGGTGGATGGGTGGGGGATGGGAAGATGGATGGGTGCATGGGTGGGTGGTTGGTTGGATGGAAGGATGGATGGGTGGATGGAGGGATGGATGGATGGATGGATGGGGGCAAAGGGGTGGGTGGTTGTTGGATTGGGGGGTTGTGGTGGAATGGATGGTGGATGATGGATGGAGGATGGATGGGTGCATGGGTGGGGTTTGTTGGTTTTGGGTGGATGATGGTGGGGAGGATGGATGGATGGGGGAGGGGTGGATGGGTGTGTGGGTGGGGGATGCATGGGGGGGTGGGTTTTGGGGTTGGGGGAAGGAAAGGAGGGGGGATGGGGGATGGTGGGTAATGGATGGTGGGGCATGGGTGGGGGTTGGTTTGGATGGATGGATGGGGGATGGAGGGGGGGTGAAGGATGGTGGGGGGGGATGGATGGGTGAGGGAAAATGGATGGGTGGAGGGATGGAGGATGGAGGGTGGATTTTAAGGATGGTGGGTGGATGGGGAGGGGGGTGGATGGGGGGATGGATGGATGGAAAAGGTGGATGGATAATGGATGGGGGGGTGGAGGGGTGGATGAGGGATGGATGGGTGGATGGAAGGGTGGATGGAAGGTTGGATGGGTGGATGGATGGATGCATGGGTGGGTGGTTGGTTGGATGGAAGGACGGATGGGTGGATGGAGGGATGGATGGATGGATGGAAGGATGGATGGGTGGATGGATAGGTGGATGGATGGAAGGATGGATGGGTGGATGGAGGGATGGATGGAGGGATGGATGGGTGGATGGAAGGGTGGATGGTAGCCTGGATGGGTGGATGGATGGGATGGATGGATGGATGGGTGCATGGGTGGGTGGTTGGTTGGATGGATGGGTTTCTTCACCTGCTGTTAGTTTGTACTGGCTCCCTATAAACCTGTAGATGGACAGAACTGAATCAGAATCCGGACCCTGAGGTCCCTACAGTTTGACCAATATGAACACATGTTGGTTTCTTTACATCATCCGGTTCCTTTCTGCTGAGAATCCTCTGGTTTCAGAACCAGGAGAATTCCTGAGAACCAGTTTAGTTTGTGTTGGATCAGAACCTGAGCTCAGTCCTACCTGGTCAATGACACTGATGGCGTCTCGGATGTTGATCTTCTGATAGGCCTCCCACAGCTCGCTCTTCCTGTAGACCGACTTCCTCAGCAGCAGCTTGCTCAGATAGTTCTTATCAAACTGCTCCCACCTAGTGTCACACACAGAGGTGATGTTGTGAAGGTTGCTGTGATGTTGCTGTGATGATACTGGAGATGTTGGTGGGACTCACTTGTCTCTCCAGTGGTGATATCCCTGAAGTCCTGCGATGTCCTCCACTGCAGTAAGGATGTGGTCGAAAGCCTGAAAACACACACATAGACACACACACGGTTACACATGGTTCATCACATTCATGAGAAGCTGAAAAAGGAGAAGAAGAGGTTTCACCCGTTCATGGATCTCCTCATTAATGGTTGGCTTCCTGTTGGTGGAACGAGGGACCTTCAGCCACTTCACCAAAGGCTTGATGGTCAGACCCTTAAACCAGAATAGCAGTCAGAACCAGAAAACCCAGCACATCTCCCCATTCCTCAGACAGGACACCTTAACCAACAAACAGTAAAACCCAGTCTGCTATGGGTCCATTGAGACCCAGTCTGAGGTTCTGCTGGGGAACCTGGTTTCACTGTGTTTCAAATGTGTTCATCTGATGTCGTTTTCCAGGTTTAGTTTAAATGATTCACTGGTTCCCAGCTCCTACCTGGAACATGACGGTGAAGAAGACGACCACGATCGTTGTGGCAACAAAATAATCTTTGGCTTTGACTCGCTCGCTGTCGAGCAGCACCACCAGAGCGAATGCCACCGCCCCCCGTAGGCCACCATATGACATCACCACCTGGTCGATCTTGTCCAATGGGACGAGCCGGAATCGGTTCAGAACCCAGGTCTGACCGACCACACCTGAGAACAGGAAAATAGACAGCCTTTCATCTGACAGATGTAGTGACTACGGAGAAACCAGATCTGACCTTCTAATGCGTTTAACTTCTTCTCCAAGGCTCTTTAAAGTATTCTTGATGGGTCAAAACAGTCTGCTATCCCACGTCAGAGGCCCAGAATCTGCAAATATGAAGGTTTTTATGGTCCTGAAGTTCTACGTTCAAGAGAAATCTGAATGTCTGTCTATCTCCTAAATAAATGATTCTGGAAAAGTTGTTTTAATCATCCATGATAGGCTTAATGGGCTAAACTCTGGAAAATGTTGTTGCTCAACACCATCACATGTTGGAAACCCGGAATGTGGTCAGAACCAAGCTGGATCGCTTGTTAGGATATATTTTTGTCTGCATCAGGACTTTTTAAGTTCCAGCAAGTTTTTGTGTGAAGTTCCACCTCCGACAGGTTCTTTCACTGAATATTTTCTTTAGGAGAATTTTCTTTCCTGTCCACTTTGGTTCTGGAGAAATCATTCAGTGAACTGGACCAGAATGGACAGACTTCCAGCTCAGGTGGACCTTCAGCTGAAATAACCTCTGTTTGTTCAGAAAAGCCAAACCAGGATATGGGGCGCGGGCGTCACTCGAGCAGCGACCCAAATCCCTTGTCAGCTCTATCGGAGCGGTTCTGATGTGAGAAGCTGACAGACCCAAAAGGCAGCTCCTCCTTTGAATTCCTCTCCACTGTTCCCCTTCAGATTGGTTGTTAGCTATTAAAACCCTTTCTTTAAACTCCGGAGAGATAAATATAAAATCAGCTTTGATTAGATTCCAGACTTTATTACTCAGTTAAAAAATTATCTTTTTTTTAGGATCAGATTCTTTGTTTCATTGAGTTTTAAGAAATCTTTAATAAATCTAGGAATTAGACCTCTCTGTGATTAATAATAAACAGCAAGATTGATTATGTGGAACTAATTTAGATGGATGAATACATTTTAAATCTAAGCACCTCCTCACTTTTTAAATATATGATAGATTGATATAAATTATTAGATCATTTATTAATATTAAATACAGAATGTAACCATAACATCAACCTGCTACATGGAACATTATTATCTCTTATAGAGCTTATAAATGATTACAGTAAAACATACAGGTGTTGTTAAATGAGTTATGGTCATCACCTTGAAAGGAGCCAACTGTGTTTATTTGTGCAAGTATTGTTGCTATCACCAGCTTCACCACTAGATGGCATTGACTAATATCTCCTGCTGCTTTAGCATCTAAGGATGTTTTAGGATGCCTCTGGGTTTGTTCCTCCTGTGGATGGTTTGTGTGAATAATGACTAATCGGGAAGACAGATGAAGGAGAAAGAGAATAATCTCTGCCTGACATTTATTCAGCCTCAGAAGACCTGAGCGCTGAGCTGTGAGGCTGATTATCTCCTTTTGAAGATGGAACAGCTTTCTCATCTCATTATCAGACGAAACAACCAGAACCATCAGGTAGAGAAACTGACCCACAGCTCTGAAAACAAAGATGAAGACCAGGGTGCAGGACACCAGCCCTGTGTCCCAAGCCCATTTTGATTTGTCCACCGCCGAGATCCCCAGGAAGATGAAGATGATGGTCTCAGCGATGCTGGCCAGGGTCTTCATCGTGTACTTGACGGTGGTCCGAGACTTCTGGGAGATGTTGGCCTCCACATATTTGTTGGCTCCGATGCCACAGAAGGTCATTCTGTTAAATAAGGCACAGAATGGTGGCATAACCATGGTATCTCAGACTGGTTAGACTGGAAGGTTGGACTTACGACAGAATGGCGGACAGCGAGAAGAGCTCGGCAGTCAGGTAGGCCAGGTAGACCAACAGGAAGACAAAGAGCGGCTCGATGATGCGGACCTTTTTGGTGAAGCGAGTGATAAAGCCGAGGATGACAGCAAATACCAGACCCACCAGAGTCCCGCCAATGCTGACGATGAGGAAAGAAGCTGTAGAGGAAGAAGAGGAGGGTTGATGCCAGTTGAGGCCATCTTCACCTCAGGTGCGTCTCTATCTGTGGACTCACCCACTCCTTTGAAGTAATCAGCTGTCTGGACGTTCTCCGCTCCCGCCTCGACGAACGAAATGTAGACTTTATAGAGAACCTGCAGGAGAAATAAAACTGCTGTTAGCTGGACAGGCATAATCTCATCATCTATAACATCCTCCATGTCTATTGGCCTGTCTGCTGAAGATGTGGAAAAAACCTAAATCCCTCAGAGCAGAAGCAAAAACCTCCCACAGAAAAATGTAGAAAATCTAAACTGTAACTTGAGTCCATTTATTCAGTGGCGAAGGAAAATATTAGACTCTATCTCTAGGCCAAATGGTTGTTTGGAAGTATACCAGAAGCCTTTCTGTACCACCAACACAAATGTAAACATGTGGCGTTTTAACTGGAAGGTGGAGAATCTGTGATGCTGTGGGCTTGTTTCTCTGATGACCCTGGGGGTGGTGTTGATGTTGTGTTAAAGTGCACAACATCATGAACTCTTGGACCCACCAGGACACTGAAATAAAAATCTGGTTTCATCTGGTGCCAGAAAACTGGGCAATCATTGGGTCTTACAGCAGAATGAAGGTCCAAAACATTATTTTATGAACATCTCAGTCCTCAGACTTAAATTCTGTAGAAAACCTGAAGAGAGAACATTAGAGCATATAGAGAGATTGTGCAAAGAGGAATGGTCAAAGATTTCTCTCTTTGAAAGCTCCAACCATGTTAGAAGATCCTTTGTGTTCTGTTGGCCAAAACAAGAAGCTGTACGATGCAAAGACATGAACTTCCATCTCTAGTAGAAATAAACTGTTCATCAGCCCTCCCACCAGGACCAGAGGTCATGGCTACAGTTTACCAAGCTTTGTTTTTTCCATTTCCCGGTGGGATTAGCTAATATTCTGAGTGCTGCTGAGGATTACCCGGCAGCAGTTAATCTGCTCACAGCTTTCTCAGACCCAGCATGCAGCTGAGTAAAGGTGGAGGTGTTCATCTCTCTGACGTGAAGCCTTAAAGGGACAGTTTCCAGCTGCTGCTTCTGGAGAACATCATTAATCACATGTTCTCTGACTGCTCCTGCTGTGACTAACATCACATATGTTCCTGCTGCTCCCAGATAAAACCACAAGCACAACACATGGATCAAAGTTCAGGTTCACACACAGCTCAGCGTGCTGCAGCCTGACCTTTATAGGCTTATCTGTTGTCATGGAAACACAGTATCACACCTGCCATGATGATGCAGGTGAGAGCGAGGGCGAGATTTGTGCTGATTTATTTACAGCATCAGGCATCAGATTACAATCAGCACCAACGTGGACCCTGCTGACCCAGATCTACATCTATTCACTCTATATCTGTGCAGGTAAGCTCAGGTGAAAGGAACCTTGTTTCCACAATTAGTGAGCTTCACCAAACATCAGAGTGGAGGTAAAACTCATAATAGAAATTTACGCTCTAATGCGGCAATATGTTGAAGGACCTGAAGTGTTCACATTAATAATTAGCAGTGAAGCTGAGACCATCTGTTCTTTGAAACCCTGCCAACAACAGACTGGGAGCTGAACTGGGAGCTGAACTGGGAGCTGAACCGGGAGCTAAACTGGGAGCTGAACCAATAGCTGAACCAGGACCTGAACAGGGAGCTGAACTGGGAGTAGATTGCATTGGTATATTTTCATTTCCAGACAGTAACTAGTTTAATACCAGTGTATCTTGTGTCTGTTTAAAAGAGGTGGCTCTTGAACATGAGCCCCAGTCTCTCAGTGAGGTTTACTTTTATGAATAAAGGTGAATTAAATAAGATAAATACATACATTTGTAACAAACTCTTTTTTACCATTTTTGAGTCTTTCCCTGCATGAGTTTAAACCATTCTTGCCGATTTTCCTGAGAACAGAAAGGACAGCAGCTAGAGCCATGGCGTCCTCCTGCTGCTGCTCACCTTACAACCAGTAGGATCCTTTCTCAACATGTGGCCCCAAGGACCATTCAACACACTGTGCACCAAGACATGCTCAGCTGTCCTCTATTCAGAACCTGTCTCCACAGTGTGTGTCTCACCACAGTGACGGCATCATTCAGCAGCGACTCTCCGAACACGATGATGAACAGCATCTCATTGACGTGGACCTCCTCAAACACAGCCAGAACCGCCACCGGATCCACAGCCGAGATCAGGGCGCCAAACAGCAGGAAGTCCATTAAGTCAGCCTGTACACGCTCATCTGCATGCGCACACACAGAAACATGTCAGCACAGGTGACATCACAGCAGGTATCAGATCAGTGAGAGCAGTTTTTAAAGTTCTAACAGGGAGGGGGGTCTGTCTAAAGCTCTGATGGAGGTTTACTCCTGCAGGGTTTCCTGCACCACATGCACTGCTGCAACATGCAGTGTGGCTCCACCTACATACAAAGAAGGTACTTCATTCATCTGAATCTGAAAACTTGTCATACCTTGTCATACAGTCTGCTCAGGTTTAATCTTTCACTGCCTTACGGCTTAAACTCAAGGAAGAGTAGTGTTTTTGCATGGATTGATGCAGCCTGCAGGATAAATACTGATGTCTGTTACTGTTGGAATACGGCACTACATATTACTGCAGACCTGTACCAATCCGACCTCCGTCCCCCCATCACTGACCTATGATGCCCAGCAATTTGGCTGCATACAGGCAGAAGCCGGTGCAGAAGGCGTTCCACAGCGTTCCCACCACGGCGTACGTCAGGATGGCTCCCAGGTTGTCGAAGAAGAGCCGAGCCGGCATGAAGTAGCCGGCATCCCCAACGATGGTCGGCAGCAGGAAGAGGAAGAAGAGAGAGGGGTCCAGCTGGTACAGCTGCTTCTTACTGGCAATGAGGACCACCCCACCCAGGACCAGACCCAGCAAGATCAGCATGCAACTTTCTGGCACCACAGTTGTGAACCGCTGGGAGAAGTGGAACACTGCAGGACAACAAACCTCAGTGAGAAACAGGTTTACCCATCATAACACAAGATCAGCTTACAGCTGATCAGAAGCTGCTGGTCAGATGATCGATTAACTGATCAGTGTGAGCATCTCTATAACAGAGTTTGTGCTTCTCTGGAGCATACAGCTGGGTATTAACACAATGCTAGTGTGGAAAGACATCAGCAATGACCTTAGAGCAGCAACTGTAGCTGCCCATCAACCTAGGAAGGGCTTATAAGATCATCTTCAAACTATCTGAAGTCCATCATTCTACAGAGAGAATGATTATTCCCAAGAGGAAAACATCTCAGACAGCTGCCAGTCTTCCCAGGAGAGGACGTGCCAGCAGATTCAGCCCAAGGTCAGAGCGTGAAGCTCAGAGAAATGACCAAAAACCCAAGAGCTCCGTCTCAGATTCTACAGGCCTCAGTTAGGAGGTTTAAGGTTAAAGGTCATGACACTGAACCAGTGTGGCTGTCTGGAAGGGTTGAAGAAGAAAGCCTCTTCTCCCTAAAAACAAGACAGCAGGACTGAGGCTAGCAAAGGTGTGACTGGAAACATTGGACCAAAGCAGAGATGTTTAACAGAACCATGTCTGGAGAAAACCGAACACAGCAGATCAGCACAAACACCTCAGACCAAATGTCAAGCACAGTGGAAGATTTGAAAAGTGGACTTTCATTTTATCCTAAAGTATGCTGAATGTCAACATAGAATAAAAATGATTTCTATTTCTGATCTTTTCTCAGTTTTTACCTAACTGTCATCTCCCCTTTATTTGGTTGGATGAAGAGGCTTTATGCCTGCCTCTAATTGGCTAGCTCCATCTAATGATTTGGCTGGAGGTGATAAGTCCCTGATTGGTTGAGCTTCTCAGGTACAACTAGTATGATGTCAGACATTTTCTGTGAAGGACATCAGCCTGTTGTTTGACAAGAGGAATGTGTGTGTGTGTATGACCCTGAACAGATATGAGTTCAATCACAGCCAGACATGTGATGGTGTTTCTGCTGTGAGTCACGGAGCTGCAGGACCACAACGTGCTGCCTGATAACGACACCCTGAGTTCAGACTGGGTTCGCACAGACTCAAGGTGACTCTCCAGAACACTGCTTCACCTTTTCTTCCTAAACTGAGCTGCACAGATTCTGTCTGCAAACAGCTGCTGGTTCCCATCTTCCCCACCACAGAACCAAGTGTAACCATCCGCTGAAAATAGTCCCCAGGCACCTCATTGAGTCACTGCAACAAGTGCAGCTCTTGATTCTCACTCAGTGCTCCAGGGGTTTGGGTGAGCAGCTACAGTTTATTCACCATATCAGTCCAAATGTGGGAAAACATCCCTCAGTAATCAGAAAATGTCATGTTGATCTTTTCTAAATGAGAAAAGAGTTCAGATGCTGTCAGAGATGTTTAAACATTCAGTTATCTGTTCCTTATACTTGGAAGTACTTCCATGTTTCTGCCTTAAAGACTGTGATAAAGCTTATCTGCATGTTTAGCTCTGATCTCTGTGGTTCCAGTTAAAAATCACCTTTAAAATGTCAGTAAATGAAAACATTTTGTTCCTGCAGCTTCCTATAAAAGCTGCTCTGTGAGGTTTTAGAGGAGACGGTGACTTGTTCGGGACTACTTTAGGAGGTGGATGAATCTCCAGTGTGAGCAGGGATGGCAGACTGTGTGTGTGATTTAAGGCAGCAGACTCTGTCCTCTGTGTTTGGATTCCTGTCTGGGCTTCATGTGGAGCAGCTGAATGTTCTCAGTGTTTCTGTCCTTGCTGTCCGTCTGCTGTGTGGGAGTCTCAGCTGACTGCAGTCTGTCTGTCTCTTTGTCTGTCCCTCTGTCCTCAGTGCTTCATAAAAACCACACCTCTGCTCACACGGTTTGATTTTAGACTCAGATGACAAACACTGACGTCCTGCAAAAACATCTGCCTGCTCCCAGCTGCCCTCTGCTCGGCTCTGTTAGTCATGTTAGATCTCGTTAACTCAATAATCAATAGACTCATTTCCCTCCATGTCTTATTTTCCCAGACAAACGGAGTGAGAGGGAAATCTTAGGCTCTGTTTATTGGTATAAACTCTGGATCAGCTCATCTATTCTGTTTTCCTTCCTGTGATCCAAACTTTCCTTGAATCATTCAAAGTGATCTTGATCAACAGTTTTTCAGGCTTTCAAAAGATCTAATGGAGTTTTCTTTGGACTTTGGCTGCTTTTTCTCACTGACTTTCTGTCTAGCACCTGAGGCATTTCAATTTGAGACATTTAAGCGGTGACCTATGGGTCATTTAGGCAGAAAAAGGTGACTAAACTCAAGGGATGAGCCAGTGTTATAGCAAAGAACCAGGTTAGAAATCGATCTTTACTATCTGCAATGTCCTTTGATGGCATAAGCACGATGCTGTTGCAGATGACCTCTGGAAAATCCAGGCAGTTAAGGATAGGAACCAACATGGAAGTAGCTGAAGAGAAATCCCACTAATAGACTGAAAATGGGACCTTAGCTCTAAAAAGAAGCCTCCAGGAGAGCTGTCAGCTGTGGACTGTGCTTTAAAACCTCAGAAGAGTCAGAGTCTCAAAGATGAAGCTGTTGATACCCTAAAAACACTACATGAGAACACTGAGAAAATGAACAATGAGAAAAACCAGAGACATGAATCACCTTCAGGCCAACATTTTCCCTTTGGTTTCGCTGTTGAATGTAAAATAAACAACGGTGTCAGGATGGATTAAAGGAAGCAGGTGGAGGATGGTGGAGCTGCATCAGTAATCAGATTACCCAGATGTTAATGATAGAAGACCTGAGGACCAGTCTTCCCAGATTACTATAACAGAGCTGGAAGTGAACCCTGGTGGAAACAGACACACTTTGATGTTCTCCTTCCTCCTTTAGGTTGATGAGCTGTGTGCATCTGTGTGTGTGTGCCCTCCTGCAGCTGCACTGAAGCTTTTTTTTTAACTGTTTTTGTTCTTCTCAGCTCATTTTCAACCTAATACTTTCGAAATCGATTCACATTGCTGTACTTTTGAGTTTGATTCTGCATATACACTGGTTAGCTCCTCCTGAAATGTTAAGACTTGTCCAGGTGGAAGGAGAGAGGAGACGAAACAGAGGAGAGGAACCATTGGCCTAACGGTCGTAAAGAAAAAGCAAACTTCCTGTCAACCACCTGTTAGTGCTCCACCTGATGATGATGATGATGATGCACCAAAAGCTCCACCTGCCCCCTGTATATCTGTATGAACCCTTCATTAAACACTCTGAGGCTGCACCAGCAGCTCAAAAAGTGTGACATCAGTCCTCTGCAGATGTTTACAAGGTTGCATCAGAAAATATGAACTAAAGTCACACGTGAGACTTTGACTACACTGTAAAAACAAGCTTTGGAGGAGATTAAATACTAACCAAAAAATGTCAATTTTATTCAAGCAAACTAGTTTCTAGGTTTGTTTTAGCAACAAATTTAACTAAAGACGTTGGTTCTGTTCACATTTACTCTCATTTGTTATGTGGTGTCCAGCAGATCAGTCTGTATGGGTCACTTTATCAATAAACTCAGTAAAAGTTAAAGACTGTTGTAAGACTTTTGGTTGAGAACGTCTCTGTGCAACAGCCTAAGTCTGTGTCCAGCTTTAGTTGACAGACGGCACTCATGCTAAAGTCAAGCTGAGCTTCTTGACCTTGAGGTCAGCACTGGCAATGAACATCTGAGGTGTTCTTCAGGGAAAATGTCTAGATCCCACCATGTTAGAGTGCATTTAACAAGTTTCTTCATATCTTAGGAAAATTAAATGGTTTCATCACAAAACTGTTTTATTTTTGTTTCTTTTCAACATGGTGGACCAACCAGATGAGCAAAATCATCTTGATAATTAGATTAGAATTTAAGGTGTTTACTTAAGTAAGCCCACTAGAAATTAACTAATTTATTTGTCGATTTTAGTTATTAACCTCAAATTATTCGTAATCCAAAATAATTATTAGAATCTATCCAGATAAAAAAATGAATAAATTCATGAATAAACCAATAAACAGTTTGTTTTATTGGTTATTAGGAAGTCCAACTCAGCTCATCAGAGGGTGGAAGCAGCTGATTCGCTTAAATTATAGTTTAAAAATGTTTTCTAGTTTGGTAATTTATTTGTTAAAACCTAACTGTCTGAGATTCAGGGTTCAATTAAAGGTTCTTTAACTTCAGTACTTTTTTTAGCCCAATAATAAATAAATCATCCAGATCAAAAACTAACTGAGGGGGGGTCAGCAGGTGCCCCCATCGCTTTGGCCCTGGACCACTCAGGATGTGAATACGGCCATGGCAGCCGAAACTGCTGCGATTCTGGTAAAAGTTCCAGTGAGACCAGTTCCAGGTCCAGTCTGAAACATCTCTTGCACACTCTCACACACAGCAGCTGACTTACGGATCTTGGCCACGCTGGCCACCAGGAGCCAGATGGCGATGATGTAGGGAGTCTGGACGTAGCTCCACTCCCACTGGACCACCCGGTACCCACCGTCGTGATGGTGATGTTCCGCTGCCTCCTGCTCCGCCTTCCCGGTGCCGGCCGACTCCTCCGCCGCAGACCGGGCCAAGGCTACACCGGGAGCCCCGTACTGCGGGAGGAGGAGCAGCGGCGGGGCGGAGGGTGCGGCGTGAACCGGCACCCGGTGCGGAGCGGCTGACCCGGACAGGTCAGCTCCGGCGGCGGGGAGCAGCAGCAGCATCAGACCGAGTAGCAGCATCTTTATCCCGGAGCTCAGCGCGCTGACATCTCGCTGAGTTTATATACACACCGAGACACGGAGAGGAGAGGAGCCGTGGAGGGAGGCCAGCGGCCGGTTCACAACATCCACACACATCTCCGTCCTCCTCCGCCTCCTCCTCCACACACACACTCACCCTTTAAAGACACCGAGACACTCCCCCAGAACCATCCACAGCTGATCTGATCAGCTCTGACGTCACTTGTCAATACCCAAACTCTGACGTCAGTCCATTGGAGGACGATACAGGAGTCTACTTTCTGCAGCAGCAGCATCAGGACCTTATGTTAGGGTTATTTCACTGTTTTTAAGCTCTCTGGGGTGCGTTTGATCATCTCTGGTTTAAAATATAAAATATTGAAACTTCTTATAACATAAATTATAATAACCTACTTTATGTGTATTAAAACAGAAGTCTGGGTTAGTTTTATTTGATGTAAAACAAAGAAACTTGGCAAATGTTTCTCCTAGTCTATCATTTACTTTTTCACACTTGTTTTTAATGAATGCAAGGAGCCTAGAATACCTGGAGATTTTTAAAGTTTCTTAAATCAGCTTGAATGTCTCTGAAAAGAGCCTTCTGTTGGGCCGAGTGGTCAAAACGGGGACAGAAGAAGGAGTTTGCCCTGGGCAAGATTCATACAAAAAACGCCCCTGTGGCTATCGGACACTTGTCAGTCAGTTTGCAGGGGTCATTGTATGAAGCACATAGAAACCTTTGAGGTGATGAGGTACTGTGTTGTGTTCTTTCTGTTTTAAAATCAAAATTAGACACCAAAAACAGACAGTAAAAATCTGAAAGTAATACCTCTGACTAGAATTAATTTTTCAACAGCAAGCTGAAGGCGTGTAGCAAACAGGCATGTAAGGAAAGGGAGATTATTTTCAGATAATCAGAAATCCTTACCTTTGATGGACTGGGGACGTGTTATGGATGGATGGATGGATGGATGGAGGGAGGGAAGGAGGGAGGGCTGGCTGGCTGGATGGATGGATGGATGGATGATGGATGGATGGATCGATGACTGCATGGATGGATGGATGGATGGATGACTGCATGGATGGATGGATGGATGGATGGATGACTGCACGGATGGATGGATGGATGACTGCATGGATGGATGGATGGATGGATGGATGGATGACTGCACGGATGGATGGATGGATGACTGCATGGATGGATGGATGGATGGATGGAGGGAGGGAAGGAGGTAGGGCTGGCTGGATGGATGGATGGATGGATCGATGACTGCATGGATGGATGGATGGATGGATGACTGCATGGATGGATGGATGGATGGATGGATGACTGCACGGATGGATGGATGGATGACTGCATGGATGGATGGATGGATGGATGGATGGATGACTGCACGGATGGATGGATGGATGGATGACTGCATGGATGGATGACTGCATGGATGGATGACTGCATGGATGGATGACTGCATGGATGGATGGATGGAGGGAGGGATGGATGGATGACTGCATGGATGGATGACTGCATGGATGGATGACTGCATGGATGGATGGATGGAGGGAGGGATGGATGGATGGATGACTGCATGGATGGATGGATGGAGGGACGGAGGGATGGATGGATGGATGGATGGATGGATGGATGGATCGATGGATGGATGGATGGATGGATCAAAGCGCTCTGACTGGCAGCTGGACATGGATGGCGAGAAGATTTATTAGATTTTAGATCAACTTCACCAGCCTGGAGACCAGCAGAGAGCTTCTGGGTTTGAGCTACTTTTTAAGTTTTATCCAGAACAAGAAAGAGAACTTTGGTGCGGTCCAGATAGGACCTCATAAACACGGGTAACATCTTGCAGGATCATGCAGCTTGACCTCAGAAAAACTCTGACTTGGTGAAAGTCAGATTTCCCCCCAGATGTCTGAGAGCTCAGTGAGCTGTTGGCAACCAAAGACCTGGGAAGATTCTGTGACCCAGTGGGCCCCTGGATCGGTCTCAGCCAAGTGAAACATCAACAACAAACATCAGGTTTTCTGTTGGATGTTCAGGACCATGAAGATCTTTTTAAAATATCTGAAACTGAAGCTTCAACTTCACAGATCATAGCAGAAAATAAAATAACTTTAATCTGAAATAAAGATGAAAAAGAGAAGAAACTCATCAAATTGAAGTCTGCAGAGATGAATCACTGAAATAATGCAATGATCATGGTGGTTTCATGGTTTAGAAGGTCGTCGTCCTTCATGTTGTCTTCTTCCCTCAGCTGAGAAGGTCCTGTGACAGTACAGGCTGCCTTGGTGAAGCTCCTGCTTGTTTCTCTGGGTTTATGTCTAAGAAGTGAAATCATTTCACCTTGGCTCTGTTTACTAATCAGCTGACCTGAAAGAGGAGATAAGGTCTGACAAAGCTGCCGAGGTCAGGAGATAAAAGTAGAAGCTCCTGTGATAATTTGGTCTTTTCAGTGATTATTAAACCAAGAGCTGCAGGAACCTTGACGTTCCTCCAAAATTCAGTTATTTAGGTACTTTCAGAGCCAGATTACAGTGAAACACATGAAACAGATAAAAACTCTCCTGAATCCTCCGAAGTCTTTCCAGACACTCAGAGCCTGAACATTAAGAAGCTCCTACAGAAGAGGAACCTCTGCCTCTGATTTCTGGGTTAGAGCTCCAGCTGGAGATGCTGGACTGAAAGACAACATGTGAGCCTGAAGCAACTCCTCCAAACACCACTCTGCTCCGTCTCATCTGTTCCTTATCTATAAGTCAATCATACTCTGCCTGAGGTGACCATTCAGGTTGCTGCACATTCTATGGCCCAGATTGAGCCACCAGAACCTTACTGGTTTGGATCCAATTTCAGCACCTGAGCAGAGTCCATCAGCCAATATAAAGCAGCAAAAAGTTGTTTTATTTCAGGAGCTTCAGGGTTTAACTCTGATGGTTACCTCCTGCTCTGAATGGTGGAATCTCAGTGTCACAGGTTCTTCACGCAGCTTCTTAAGCTAGGAGGTTTTATTTGTGGGGTTCCAGTCTGTACTTGGATATCATCACTGGACTGGCTCTGAAGATAGACAGTGGTGAGGTGTGAAGTCTGTCTGCAGTGATAGAGGAAAAGGTGGACATGTGCAGAGGATATATGGAGCTGCCAAAGAGGAGGAGGACCAAAGAGAGGGTTCATTGACAGAGAGGAGGAGGCTCTGCAGGGGTCAGTGTGACAGTAGAAGATGGTGGGGAGTGAGATGGAAGCAGATGATCATTGGAGAGCACTAAAGAGAGCAGCAGAAAGGAGAAGAGAAACTGAACCTGGACCTGGGAACAACATTCCACCTCCAAGCTGGAACGCCAGTGTAACCTCTGATCCGTGTTCTGCTGTTGGAACACATCTGCTGTTCTGAGGAACTTCTTGTTATGAACGGTTTAAGAATGCCTGATCTTCCAGCCGATGTTAGACGTTGCAGAAGATGACCTCCAGCTTTAAAGTCAACCAGCATCTGATTTTTAACTTTGAGTTTGAATGAAACGAATGTCTCTCCTCTGGTCTCTAGATGGTTCACATCTCATTGTATCTGCAGAACTTGATGAAGAGCTGAGATGAATCAAACATTTAGATCAGGTGTGTGGGAACAGAAACCCAACTGATCCATGAAGGACTCCATCCCTGAGTACCAGATTAACAGACTGAGGCCCGGTCAGGAGGACTCAGCTGGACATCTGGCTACATCTCCTGGAGTAGTTGAGGGACGAGGATGCTGTACTTGAGGAACAACCCAGCTGAGGTTCTTCAGGTGTCTCAGGAAGAACCAGAACTGTCACAACATCTGGGATTTATTAAAACTCTTTATTAATGACAGCAGAAACACATTCAATCTTACATTTCATATTAGCTAAAACATCCACCTCACTCTTCAAGTTAAAGCTGAGTCTTCATCACCTCATCTCAGTGAAGAAGAAGAACACCTGAACATCTCAAAGTGCAAAAACCAGTGAACTCACAGAAACACACCTGGTGGCAGGTGACGGGTTCGACCTTTGGTACCAGGTTCATATGAATCAGAAACGTTCCCTCTCTGAACGTATACCAGAGGGAACCGGAGTGTTGGCAGGAACTTCAAAGCTCTGAAGCACCTCAGCTCTAAGGGCAACAACGCTGTGAACGTGAGAGGTCTTCTGTGATGTTTGAGTGGCAATTTGTGCTACACCGTGGAAAAGTTAAATACTACAGACAGAAACAGAGGTCCGGAAACTCAGAGCTGAAGGAGCCTTCACAGGAACCTCGGAGCAGGACCAACAGAATGTCCTCATCTCAGCAGCAGAAACCTGAGAACATCTGATCGAAACCCTGAGGAGGCCAACTACAAACTGAGAAGACTAAGAAGACTGAGAAGGCTAATTTACAGCAAACATTTAAAAGCTGTGATGCAGGCAGATGATTCTGCAGGTAAACATCATCATCATTGTTCTGATCCAGTTTCAATCATTGTTCTGATTTGTGTTCAGACTCTTCTTCTGGTTGACAAACTGCGTCCTTTTCTGGATCAGAACCAGTGACCCGGCAGTTAAATCTTGGTGTGGTCTGCAGCACAAACAGATCAGCAGGAACAGAACACGAAGTCTGAGCTCATGTTGGTGTTTAGCTGCTCTGAAGGTTCATCTAAAAACACGCAGACTGGAGGAGGAGATCAGAAGATAAAACACAGAATATCATCAGACAGGAGCTGCTGCCTCAGAAGGTCTGAATGCATGGAAGCAGTTAGAGGAGGTCCTCCTGATGATCAGCTTCAGCTCTGGGCTCCGATCTGTGAAGGAAGCTGGAAGATCTTCCACACCAGGACGGTTTGTTGGGTTAAAAACATGCAGCTGCTCTCAGATCAGCCCGTAATACTTTAATGGATGATCAGACTTTGTCTCCTGTCTTGGTGGCGTGCAGACCCAGAGCCTGGACCACGTCGAGATCGAGACCGCTCTTTAGAGTTCTCCTCACTGCAAACCAACACAGAGAAAACTGATCAGATCAATAAAACTGATCTTGGTTTCTTAAACCAGGAGAACCTTCCTCCTAGAATCTATTCTCAGTATTTCTGCTCCGAATGAACGTTGCCTCGTTCTGTGAAGACCCAACCTGACAAAGAAACAGGAACACTCAGTCACAATCACACATTCCCATCCTCATGCGTACACATAAAAAAAGTCAAACCCCCACATACAACTCAATGACACACAACAATGGACGTCGTGCACTCACTCCGCACTCCCAATACATAATCTACACTCCCAGGTCCAGGTACCGATACCCCAGAGGGGGAACAAGCCCCCAGACCTAGGAGACGGTCCCCTTCCCTCCGGGGTGGGACAGGCAGAATGCCCCAGCACCAGCCCAGACTAGTGCCGGCACCACCCAACCCAGACCCCGACCCCCTGCTCCGACCCCAGCCCCCAAGACCCCTGTTCCCATCCAGAGAGGGGGCCACGTACAAAAGAGGGGTCTACCTGGCCCAAACGAGCCTGCCAACCAGAGCCATCACAGGACGAAATAGTCCCAACCCCCCAATGAATTTCGATCTCAACCCCATGAGCCCCCAACATGACTTTCCCCACAGGGTACCCCCCCCACTCAGAGGGCTTCAGTTTGGTCTGAACATTAATTTCCTCTTCACCTTATCTTACGCAACCAACACCAGCTCCCATGTAGAGACCTGATGGCTGCAGGCTTTACACATTTTATATTCGTACTAAAGTATTTTATGGACTTTTTTTATGGACCAAAAAGGTCCATAACGGACCAAAAAGAAACTTAGCAACAGGAAGTTCATAGAATTCCTGCAAGAAAAAACAAAAGATTCAACCACAGATGGATGGACTCTTCAGGATTCACAGCTGAAATCTCCTCTGATGCGTGAGGAGCAGATCCTCCTGCGGGCCATGGAAAGGAGCAGGCCTAAGGGTATGGAGCAGCTCCTCCTGAGAAGGTCTCTGTGCGTCCTTCAGACAGCAGCAGGACACAGTGCTCTGATGGTTATCAGCTCTGCTGGGATTTAGGTAGGAAGTGAAAACAGTGATATGAAGCAGAACTGATATCAACTGTTTTGGACACAGAGCTGCTGTTTGGTTTCAAACAGAATCTGAACCGGACTAAACAAAGGAAGGTACCAATGTTGTGGAGAACATCCTGCCTTGTTCTGGTACCAAAGAGAAGGTCCTTTCGCAGGGGTGTCCAGAGTCGATCCAGAGGGCCGGGGTCCTGCATGCTTTAGATGTTTCCCTGCTTGACCCACCTGATTCAGACTGCAGTTCAGTGAAAGCCTGGTACTCAACCATCAATGGAAGTCAGGTGTGCTGAACCAGGAAAACATCTAAAACATGCAGGACACTGGCCCTCGAGGGCCAACTTTGGACACCCAATCCTAGAGAGACTCTTGTTGGCCCACCTGAGTAAGCAAACAATTCAATTCAATTCAGTTTTATTTATATAGCGCCAATTCACAACACATGTTGTCTCAAGGCACTTCACAAAGTCAGGTACATACATTCCAATGAATCTTAATCATTGAACAGTGCAGTCAGATTCAGTTATTTATTCAACAATAAACAATAAACTATCAGGACCTCCTTCAGTTTGCGTATCGTTGTGGAGTTGGAGTTGAAGATCCCATCATACACCTGATTCAACTAACCTACTGTCATCTGGACAAAGCCAGCAGCACTGTGAGGATCATGTTCTTTGATGTTCTTCTCCAGAACATTTAACACAATTCAACCTGGTTTGCTTTGTCCTCTATACGTTTTCACCCCTGCGCCACCGCCTTGCCCCTTGACTATACATGATCTGCTGGGGTAGCAGCATCAGAGCCCGGGACTTAAAAAGCTCAGCGAGCTGATAAAGAAGGCTGGCTCTGTTCTGCAGACTACTCTTGAACCTCTAGAGAAGATTTTGGAAAAAAAGGACTCATCATAAAATGAAGATTATGGAGAAGCCTGAGCATCCTCTTCATCAGACTGTCGTACAACAACATAGTGTCTTCAGTCAGAGGCTTCTTCTGATCTGCTGTAAGACAGACCGCTACAGGAGATCAGCCATCAGCATCTACAGGAACTCTCTGAAGAGCATTTTTCAACTGAGCTGATACAGCCGAGTCTCAGCAGAACCACAGAGATCCCAGAAACTTCTGCTGCAGATCCAGCTGGTGTTATTCTGACTGAAGCAGCAGATCCATCAGACTCTGCTCCACTGAAACTCTGATTCAAAACTCAAACCAGACCTGAAGAATCTGTACTCACTGGACTTCCTGTTGAGGCGGGACCGTTTACGGCTCTTAGGGCTGGCGGCTCTGTCTGTGGGGTTCCGGGTCACAGACTTCACCAGTCGATCCATAATGTCATCTGTGGCGTCGTCCGGAGAGTTGGTCCCGTCCTCTCTGGCAACAGGCAGGTTAGTCGGACTCACCCTGCCAAGACCTGAGCATCAGAACCAGAATGTTAACCAGGAGCAAAGGCAAGAAAACAAAATAAAAGAATATAAGGCAGGAGCAGAACTAAGAATAAAACTTCAGCTAGGACCTGGTCCAGCTGATCGGGATCAGATGTCTTTTCTCATGGTACCAACAAATTTATACACATCTATAAAAATATAATAATTCAGTTCTGAAAAAGAGGAACCTGGTCAGCTGACAGAAGAAGCACCAGAACCTTTATCGTTAAATCTACAACATTTCTCTAGAACATCATGACCGTCTTTCCTCTGGTTAGATTTTTTTTCCCCATTCAGGTTATTTTCAGTGTCAGACATTCATTCAGAACTGATCTGTAGGAATGATCAGCGATCCAAGGAGAACAATAACTTGTCCAAGATGGACTCTGAGCAGAACCGTCCTGTTCGATGTTCTGCGGTTCTTACTGCGAATGGCTCTGGATCGCCGCAGGCCTCCAGGATTTACAGTCAGGCTGTTGTTGGTGATCAGCAGGTTCTTCATGTTTTCGTGCTCCTCCTCCTGATCAAAGCCCGGTTCTGCTGCCATGGAGACAGGTGAGGGGGTGTCCTGATGAGGCACCGCCCCCGAAAACTTTTCCGTCTGAGAGAAAAGGGACAAGAAATGAGATGAAGTTTAGAATATCCTTTCAGTCTGAGGATGTTCAGCTGATTTATTTTACATAAATATAAATAATAAGTATAAAATAAAAATATCAACCGCTGGAAACTCGAGTTTTAGAAACACACAACATTCAAGGACTCATCCATGAATTTCATGCGAGGAAAAAAAACAAATCCCTGCTCAATGTAAATATGGGTAAGTAATAGGGAGCTGTGGGATCTTAACGAGTTAAACCACCTTAACAAACTGCAAGATCTTAACGAGCTGCATGATCTTAACGAGCTGTACGATCTTAACAAGCTTCACGATCTTAACAAGCTGTAATTCAATTCAATTCAGTTTATTTATATAGCGCCAATTCACAACACGTCGTCTCAAGGCACTTCACAAAAGTCAGGTACATACATTACAAATAATCCTAACTATTGAACAGTGCAGTCAGATTCTGTTATTTATTCAAATTGGATAAAAAAGTTTTTCTGTCTAAGGAAACCCAGCAGATTGCATCCAGTCAGTGACTTGCAGCATTCACTCCTCCTGGATGAGCATGTAGAGACAGTGGACAGTCACTGGCGTTGACTTTGCAGCAATCCCTCATACTGAGCATGCATGTAGTGACAGTGGAGAGGAAAAACTCCCTTTTAACAGGAAGAAACCTCCAGCAGAACCAGAACCAGGCTCAGTGTGAGCGGCCATCTGCCACGACCGACTGGGGGTTAGAGAGAACAGAGCAGAGACACAAAGAGAACAAAGAAGCGCTGATCCAGGAGTACTTTCTATGGGAAGGAAAAGTAAATGTTAATGGATGTAGCTCCCTTAGTCGTTTCACCTAGAAAGAAAGAACAGATAAACTCTGAGCCAGTTTTCAAGGTTAGAGTCTGAAAGAGTTAGTTACAGTAAAAGCTCAGTCAGTAGCCATGTCTAGGAGAGAGAAAGGGTTAAACACTAAAAGACAGGGTCGTGTGGATCATCGGTAGAGGGTGAGCATTAAGTTGTTGCCAGCAGAAGCTTGGAGGATTCCCCTCTCCAGAAAGGTGTCACAGGTAGACACAGAGTCAGGCCAGGTGTAGCTTCTAGGAAGAGAAAAGAGAGAGAAGAAAGTTAAAAGCTGAAATAACAGCAAATAATGCAAAATTGGAGAGTAGTGTGAGACTGTAGCGAAGAGGGTGAAAGTGGTCATTATGTCCTCCAGCAGCCTAAGCCTGTAGCAGCATAACTACAGTTTTTTATCAAAAAGGAAAGTTTTAAGCCTAGCCTTAAAAGTAGACAGTTTGTCCATCTAGAGCCCACTGATGGTCATTGTTATACTAAAAACCACAAGGATTGGGATACCTCTCTCTGTCAGACTGATTATAACCATTGGAAAAGAGAGGGGGTCATACAGGTAGCAGAAATGGAGGGTGTGTTTGCACCTCAACCATAACTGAGCCGGTTTAGGCTAAACCCGACTCCCCCTTACTCCTTTCAACAGGGAGGGAAGAAGACGGAGGTAAAAATAAGGAAGATAGCTCAGGATAACCTAAGCCACTCTAACTATAAGCTTTATCAAAAAGGAAGGTTTTAAGCCTAGCCTTAAATGTATCGATCTTAACAAGCTGTACGATCTTAACAAGCTGCACGATCTTAAGTTTTACGATCTTAACAAGCTGCACGATCCTAACAAGCTGTACGATCTTAACAAGCTGTACGATCTTAACAAGCTGCACGATCTTAAGTTTTACGATCTTAACAAGCTGCACGATCTTAACAAGCTACATGATCTTAAGTTGCACGATCTTAACAAGCTGCACGATCTTAACGAACTGTACGATCTTAACGAGCTAAGGTTCCAAATTCAAATGTCCAGATTTATACGTACATTTTTAGGTTTGATTTAAGATTTAAATATTACCAAATGCTTTGTTTGATCTTTCTGCTTCTAACAGCTGAATAAATGTGTTTTATGTATATGTGCAACACCACCCCCTGCTGTGGTTGCAGATTACACTTTGTAGGACCCTTCAACCCTAATTTAACTGGATCTACTGAAATGGCTGTGATGCATCAAACTCTGAACAGAACAGAACCCGCCTGAGCAGACTGAACCACTCTGAAACTGGTCCGTTACCTCAGTGATCAACTTTCCCCTGGTTTTGGTTCGTTCTCGGTGGATGGCTCGTTTCCGTTGGATGGTGAGGACTCGTTCTCGGGTGGTGCGGTATTCCAGAGCAAATTCGCTGATGATCCGACAGAAACTGGTGACCTTGACGTCTCGGATAGAGGAGGACGGCTGACCCAGGAACAGCAGGAAGGAGTGGAACCTACAGGAGGATTAGTTAGTCCACATGCCTCCTCTGAGTTTGGCTGATCAGAACATGGTCCAGATGTTACCTGTTGATGACCCTCCTGTGGACCACATTCAGAATCTTGATTCTCTGTGTGCAGTCCTTTAGGAACTCTGTCATCCTGTTCTTCAGCACTGCCTTGGTTTCATGTTTGGCCACCACCTTCAGGTTGTCCCATGATGCTTTGCAGCGTCTCTCCAGTTGGACCAAGTTCTCCGCCAGCAGGTCGAAGTCAACCTGAAACAAAACAGGAGAGATGAAGATAGGGACAGAGAATGATGGCGACAGAGGAGGCTGGGGAAGGACGAAGATGAGGACAGGGGAGGCTGGGGAAAGATGAAGATGAGGACAGAGGAGGCTGGGGACGGACGAAGATGGGGACAGAGGAGGCTGGGGACGGACGAAGATGAGGACAGAGGAGGCTGGGGACAGACGAAGATGGGAACAGAGGAGGCTGGGGACCGACGAAGATGAGGACAGAGGAGGCTGGGGACGGCATAGAGGGAATCCTGAGTTGTACTTTAGCGGATCGGGTGATGGCAGGGATCTCGGAGTAGATGTCTGTGGATTCTGGGTAGTTCTCTATCACCAGGCTGCAGGTGTGATGCAGAAGAGAGTGACGATGAACAGTGTCCTTCACCTCAACCACCTTCTCCAGGTAACTCAGCTCGAACCCTTTGGCCTGGAACACATGAACAACAGAGCAGCAGGTGAAACAGCTCAGTCCTGACCCGTTCCATCAGAACTAACAGATCTTTATCCAGCAGCTTTACTGCCTGCAGCGGTTCTGATGGGCTGATCTGGGAGTAAATGTTCTGATATTTTCATGTGTGATCATGTAACTGGTGTTTCTCACGTTGGAGCTGTTGAGGAAGTTTCCGATGGCGAGCAGCGTCGCCAGAATCCTCCTGAAGGTCCGATTGGACGCCAGCTGCTCCATGCCCAGCTTCAGGTCAAACAGCGGCTCTGCAATCTCCTGCAGGAAGCGACACAGTGTCAGTACCGCAGACCCGCTAAACCCTGAGGGTCTGGCAGCATGATGGTGACATTAGATTGTGACTCTGCTCCCTGACCGGTCCTGAAGAGCTCCATCCTGAAGATGCAACACCTTAAGAAGATCTCAGCAAGACTATTGATAAAATCATGTCTGCATGACCAAGGGTTTATGGATCCGCAGATAAAACCACAGGTTCTGTTTCTGTTTACCATCCATTACATGTCTCCTCTGATTCGGATCTTTTTGCTGGTTAAAGGAACAATTACAGCACATTCACCTTCTCCAGGGCTTCGTAGTTCAGTTTGAAGGCCCAGAGCTGGAGACGGGGGGTCAGGGCATTGATGGAGGCAAGGGTTAGGAGGAACTGCTCTGCTGTTCCCAGGGGAACGTCAGGATTGGTCACCTGAGCCTCCTGGATCTTCTGCTTCTCCTCCTCAGTGGGAATCATGGTCAGGATCTTCTGCTCAGGACAGAAAAAAAAGCTGTGAAGATCCAGATCAGATGGACTGATCCATCAGCAGACAGGAAGCCAGCAGTACCTCGATCCCCTCCTTGCTGATGGCAAACTCATCGAAGCTGAGGATGGCGCTCTTGATGACATGGATGGCTGGCAGCACGGTCAAACCGATGTTGATGGCGTTGCTCCTCTTTGGGTCCAGAACCAGAATCTCAGACTTTTTGGTCTCTGGTCCTTTCTGCAAAGAAACGACATGTTAGAGAAACGGAGGGGACAGAAGTAGGAGTACCAGGAGACGTTTCCAGAACAGCCTGACGAATACATTAACAGAGACTGGACACTGTCAAACTGGATCGTCCATCAGAACAGGCACTGTGAGGGTTTCTGGGCTCAGTGTGCTTTCATAAACTTTAACTGTGGAGGTTTTAATAATAAAACACACAACATGGAGGCGTTGATCCAGAACTTTCACCTGATGTGTGAGGCGAAATTGATCCAAAGCAATGGAGCTTTTATTTCTGCAGAACCATTTAAAACAAGAACGCAATGATTTCGGAACATCTCCGCTGTTTTAGCAGCCAGTGTGATGATCAGACTGCTGGAGACTTTCACTGCTTCACTTGAGCGGATCATGTGACCGTACTGGCAGGAGGTCAGCTCATCGGTTTGGGCTGAACCGCACTGAGAAATGGGTTTCTATAGACAGTGAACTCTCTTCTTCATCATGAATGAATCGGATCACTCTGCTGACAACTGGGTGGAATGAAGCTGCAGAGATTTTAAACACTTTTGGGTCCAGACTTGGCAAAAGGACTTAATCCAGTCTGACAGGGCCCTCTGCTGGACACACGGAGACACAGCAGCTTAATGAGCAAAGGAACAAAAACCGTCCTTATGATGCTACTGTTGGTCACAGCAACCATCCAGCAGCCACAGTGACTCGGCTGTAAAACCAGAACCTCAGAGGGCTTCAGGCACATTGGCTCAGAGGCTGATGGTCAATGTCAATTCTATTTAGATAGCGCATTTAGCAACAACACTTAATGTTGACCAAAGTGGTTTACATAAAGGAAAATACAAAGGATATAACTACAGAAGACAAACAAAAAACCAACATATACAAACAGAACTAAAAACTAAAATCTAGAAACATCTCAACCTAACTGCTCTGATGGACTCAAACTGAAATGAGTTAAAAGCCGTTGAGTTTTCAGGAGGGATTTAAAAGACTGAACAGACTCGGCATTCCAGATCTCAAGGGGCTGCTGCGCCAAAAGCCCAATCCACTCTGCCTCTTAATTTGGCCTTCGGCAGAACTAAGAGCATCTGGCCAGAAGGTCTCAGTGTTCTTTCCAGCGATTCAGGAAAGATCAGATGTTCTCTTATTGATCCTCATTGGGCATATTCAGACGTTACAGCATAAACAAGAGTTAATTATAGAAAGAGGAATAAAAACATTGAAAATCACCTGGTTTAGCTCCAATACCATAGATTAAGAGCAATACATACAGCAGGAGAGGGGAAAACATGCCACCTGCTGGGGGCCAAGATCGACTATAGGCAGAGGATCGAGATCGAGGCCGACTTCAGCAGCAAAAACAGCAGACAGGTGTGGCAGGGACTCCAGCACCTGACCAACTACAGATCCAGCAACACCACCGTGATCTCGGGGGACGCTTCACTGGCGGAAGAGCTCAACCACTTCTTCGCCCGCTTCGAGGTTGAACCACCAGCGGGGTCCACACTGCAGGCTACACCCCTCGACAACCAGACCTTCGCTGTGGAGACACAGGAGGTGAGGAGAGTCCTGAGAGCAGTGAACCCACGCAAAGCTGCTGGACCCGACGGGGTGACTGGGAGGGTGTTGAGGGACTGCGCAGACCAGCTGGCGGGGATTTTCACTGCCATCTTCAACCAGTCCCTCTCCCAGTGCTCCATTCCACCTTGCCTGAAGTCCTCCACCATTGTCCCTCTGCCTAAACAGAAAAATATCACCAGCCTGAATGACTACCGGCCAGTAGCACTCACACCCATCGTCATGAAGTGCTTCGAGAAACTGGTACGGGGTCATATCACTTCACATCTGTCCCCCACACTCGACCCCCACCAGTTTGCCTACAGGGCCAACCGGTCCACGGAGGATGCCATCGCCACCGCCCTGCACACCACGTTGACCCACGTGGAGCAGCGAGGGAGCTACGCGAGGCTGCTCTTCCTGGACTTCAGCTCGGCGTTCAACACCATCATCCCGAGCCGGCTGGTGAGCAAACTGGGACACCTGGGTCTCCCCATCAGCACCTGTAGTTGGATTATGGACTTTCTGACAGACCGCTCCCAGAGGGTGAGAGTAGGACACCACCTGTCCTCTCCATTGAGGACCAGCACGGGCTCTCCACAGGGCTGTGTGCTGAGCCCCCTGCTCTACACCCTCTACACCCATGACTGCACCCCCACCTACCCCAGCAACAGCATCATCAAGTTCACGGATGACACCACGGTGGTGGGGCTCATCTCAGGAGGAGATGAGACGGCTTACAGGACGGACGTGAAGCATCTGTCAGCATGGTGCATGGACAATAATCTGACTCTGAACACCTCAAAGTCAAAGGAACTCATCGTTGACTTTCGGATGTGTAAACAGGACACACAGCCCATCATCATCAACGGGGACAGGGTGGAGATGGTGCCAGTCTTCAGGTTCTTGGGCACCCACATCAGCGAGGACCTGACGTGGACTTCTAACTCCACGGCGATCCTGAAGAAGGTGCAGCAGAGACTGTACTTCCTGAGGGCTCTCAGGAAGAACAACCTACAACCAGAGCTGCTGCTGTCCTTCTACCGCTGCACGGTGGAGTCGGTGCTGAGCTGCGGCATCTCGCTGTGGTTCTCCAGCTGCACTGCAGCAGAGAAGAAGCAGCTCCAACGGGTCATCAACACCGCCCAGAGACTGACTGGCTGCCCTCTCCCCTCCCTGGAGGAGATTTACTCCACCCGCTGCCTCAGGAGAGCCCGCAGCATCATCAGGGACCCCTCACACCCTGGTCACCATCTTTTTGAACTGCTCCCCTCTGGGCAATAAGGACAAAAACAAACAGACTGAAAAACAGCTTCTTTCCTAAAGCTGTTGTTGCCCTGAACGCCTCAAATACTCATGTACACTGTTAAATGACATAAAGAATTCTGATTCTGATTCTGATGTTATTACGTAGTTTCAGCATTCAACAATTAATTTTTTTGCAAGTGGAACTAATGTTTAGTCTTGCAGTGCTACGACCTGGACTTTTCCATCTTACGCAATCCAAACAAGCACCGTTTCCATGGTAACGAGCAGCATGACGAGCAGCATAGCCGAGGTTAATTTCCTGGATATTTTTAAAGAGAAGAGTGTTTACTGCTGTGAGGAGGTGTTTCCTTAAATCAAGAACTGTCCCGGTCTGAGCGCCGAGGACGAGTATTCAGTCCAAACCTATTTGAAGCCCCATAAAGTCCAATTAGAGGACAGAAACAGATAAATATAGAAGTAGAGACATGAGGATGGCCACTTTGCTGTTTTGGTTACATTGAGCGTTGAATAAACAGAGACCTGCTGTGTCTGACAGTGGAGAGGATAAAGCTTAAAATGTTTTAATAATTACTCCTGGTATTCATCACACAGTGGGACATAGGGGACAGAAGCTGAAGTCCACCACAAGCTGAAAAAATCCCATTACAGAACAGCCGGTCCAGTTAGATGGGGCAGATTAAGTTGTTTCTATTATTTTGGCAAAGTGCAGTTCTGACTTATTTATGTCTTAAAGGACAAAATAAAAACTAGTTCACATATTTAGAGGTGAAAAAACAGAAAATAAATAACATTTAGGAAAGTTTGCATTTTATTAATCTTAACTTTTTATCGTTTCTCTATTCTGACCCCAGGGGGGCGCTATACTCAATAAATATCGCAGCAACAGGCAAGGTACACTCTGTCACCTGAGCAGCTGGTTACCTTGGAAACGGGCAACTCCTTGGCCTTGGACTCAAACAGGTGTTCCAGGCGGGAGGTGTCCACCTCCACCTTGTCCAAAGATGCCCACACCGTCCCCCGACCGAAGCGACACTTCTGAGGACTTTCTGCCTGCTTCAGCTCCTTCCAGAACAGCTTCACAGTCTTCTTCTTCTTCATCAGTTCTGAGGACAAGCCGAGGGGAGGAGGAGGAGGAGCTCCCAGGAGAGGGGGAGGGGGGGGAGGCGGAGGAATACCACATCCGAGGGGAGGAGGAGGAGGGGGAGGGGGAGGAGCAGCACCCAGGAGGGGGGGCGGGGGAGGGGGAGGAGGAATAGCACCTCCTGTCAGAGAAGGAGGAACATGTGAGGAACGGGAGGAAGTATTGGTTGAGTCATGGGTGTCCATGTCCAGGACATCAATGTCCTCCTCTTCCAGCAGGTCGGAGAAGTCCAGGTCTTTGATCCGCAGGTCGGAACCGCTCAGCTGCAGCTGGTCCCAGGCGTCGGCAGGAACCAGAGAGGGCATCTTCTCCAAGCGACGGCCAGGAGTCTCCACCTCCACGCTGGTCTGCTGTCGGACGAGACGGTTCTGATGGGAAATGGAGACACAGCAAATCTGGTTTTGATCCATGAGAGGCAATTTAAAGGGGACATATGATGCAAAATCCACTTTTTTAGCCCTTACATACATTTTGTTGTGTACTTGGTGCCTGTAGGAGGGCAGAAAAGTTGAGTTTAGTGAATTTAGTGATATATTGTGTGTTGATATGACATCCTGGCCATTGTTCTGATAGCAGCAGCATCGTGCCTTCTGCTGATGTTAGCGCTGTGTGCTGCTTTTAGCTCCTTGAGGACAGAACCCTACTGCGTGTTGTAAATATTATTACATTAACAGTTTTCATTATTTTTGCCCTATTTGTCTTGTTTCAGTGCCTCTAGATAATTGCATCTCTGCTATGTCAAACTGCAAAAATGTCCGAACGGGTTAAAGTGGAACGCTCTTTGGCCTGGAGGGGGCGGGGTGTGACGCGCCTCAATAGCATTTAAAGAGACGGCACCAAAACGAATTGCTCTCAGACGCTCCTCAGAACAGGTAAAAGAGGAGCCTGAGGACCTACAAGAACAAGGAGTTCAGACCAAAGCATTGAGGTTCCACTTTATATAGACCACAACTAGTTGATTTAAGGGTGAAAAGGAAGGATTTAAAAGCATGATATGTCCCCTTTTAATGAACAAAGAGGAGCAGAACACTCAGAAGGGAACAATAGCAGAACTTTCAGGTACCACTGAGACACCCTGATGGACACCAGATTGTCCATGTGCTGACAGCAGGGATAATTCAGTTCAATTCAGTTTATTTATATAGTGCCCATTCACAACATGTTGCCTCAAGGCACTTTATAAAGTCAATTCAGTGGAATCATACAGTTTCCAATTCAAGTTCATCCATTCCAGTTGATCCCAAATATGAAACAGTCAGATTCAGTTTATTTATTTATTATTCAAATTGGTTTAAAAGTTTCTATCTAAGGAAACCCAGCAGATTGCATTGAGTCAGTGTCTTGCAGCATTCCCTCCTCCTGGATGAGCATGTAGAGACAGTGGAAAGAAAAACTCCCTTTTAACAGGAAGAAACCTCGAGCAGAACCAGAACCAGGCTCAGTGTGAGCGGCCTTCTGCCACAACCAACTAGAGGTATGAGAGAACAGAGCAGAGACACAAAAAGACACAGAAGCACTGATCCAGGAGTACTTTCTATGAGAAATCTGCTGCTCCACTGGTTCTGAACTGGGACCATTTCTGTTTTAGGTGAAATCCTCAGGAAGCATGAGTTGTACCCCTGCTGACAATTTTAATTTAAAAACCTTGGAAAACTACTGGGTCCCTGAACATAAAGACCAGTATGGGTTTTCATTTAACTGGACCTGCATGCCACTTTTAACA
The DNA here is from genome assembly GCA_036173005.1 of Crenichthys baileyi. Taxonomy (NCBI): domain Eukaryota; kingdom Metazoa; phylum Chordata; class Actinopteri; order Cyprinodontiformes; family Goodeidae; genus Crenichthys; species Crenichthys baileyi. The sequence goes on from JAHHUM010001484.1 coordinate 535,041, forward strand.
CATCCCCCTGCATGTTTGACCGAACCTTCTGTTCCTCTGCCAGCCGGGCCCGGGCCGCCTGGGCCGAGCCTTCCAGGTCCTCCAGCTCCGCCCTTCGGGAAGCACTGCTCTCATTGGCTCCACCGGTGGACTCCACTAGGCGTGCTCTGAAGTTGGACATTCGCTCTGACACACGCTCACCAAGATCTTCACCTGGGAGGACAGCAAACAGAGGTATCACTCCACTGCAGATTTCTGAAACCAAACACAGACTGCAAATGGATTGATAGAAAACCAGTTTGAATAATAGACTGAATTTGACTGGAATTTGTTCAGTAACCAGGACCGACTGGAATGGATGTACTACAATCTGTATAACTGGGTTGAATTGAATTTGTAACGTGCTTTGAGACGACAGGTCTCTTACTTCTTTAAAGAGAAAATAAAAGTAAGACATAAATGGGAAAGATTTGGATCTGCTGCAGCCTGGAAACCTGCAGATGCTCACCAGCAGTGAAGCTGTGTTCTTCTTCTTTTTCAGTGGTGCCAGGTACAGCACCAGTTGGGCTCTGTGGCACTGTGGCAGAGGAGTTGGAGTAAATCATGTCCAGCACAAACTTCTTCTCATCAGACAGCGTGCTGCACTGCCGCTGCACAGGAACCGCTGCAAACATGTTCACACACATCAGCACCATCATCAAACTGCATCAGCTGGTCTCCACCAGGTTACAGAGAGTCCAGCTTCAGTCAGTAACACACACACTGCAGACAACATTTTCAGGCAGATATAATATGAGCTTCACTGCTTCAGAATGATCAATTAATATTTTTAGAAAGGTCTCCAACAAGAACAACTCTCTGTTTAGATCCAGATGGATGTGGCTGGTCACAGCGATCCAGCACAGACCCAAACACTGCAGCCACCAGACTCCTCCTGTCCTCAGCTCTTATCTGTACTCACAAGCTAAGTCCTTAAAGGGATCAGCTTCACTGAAGCTCAGTTCTGTCAACAACGGTAAGAAGTAGAAACTTTAGGAACTTTGTTACCACATTTCACAGTGTTCTGACTTTTACTGAGCTAGCTTTCTGAACAGGTGTGAAGTTAGAGACACAGGACAGCCTGATCAGGTGTGGATGCAGCATCCCAACATCATCAGCATAGAAACTGACTGACTTTAAACATGTGAATTTATCAAATGAACAGCAGGGATCTCAGGACAGAACCCTGAGGAACACCATGCTACTTAAAATGAATTTAATAGGGGTGATAATCATTATGAGTCCTTCAGTCCAACATATAAATGTGCCACTAATTCTTCAGACAGTTGGAGGGTTCATCCTCCCTGTTTTTATTCACCAGCTCTCCTCCACCTTCCTCTCAGATAAGACGGGTTGTCAGGAAACCCCTCTAGATGGTTTAAACTGCTGAACAGGGTCACTGTGTGCTGCAGGGTGTTGTGGGTAGTGTAGTTTTTTACCTGGATCATTCTGGGAGTTTGAGTTTGTGTCCAAGCTGACGGATGCTGAAGCTGAACAAACAGAATTGAAGAGAATTATTTCCAACATTCGGACACAATGAGGAGTTAAAGATCTGATCTGCTTCCACCAACAATGAAACAGGCGAAACTTCTGAGTTGGGTCACATTTACCGGGATGTCCAGGTGCCGTGCTTTCGCTTGGCTCAGATGCTGTGTGGGGGCTTGGTGTTATCACATCATCGGAAATGGGCAACTGTGATTGGGTCAGGTGTTTACTTCTCCTCCTCTTCTCCCATTGAGTGGCTGCCAGGCTGCGCAGGAAGGCGCCTCTGTGAGAGAAAGTGACCAGGTGAGACCAGGTGACACGAGGTGAGACCAGGTGAGACCAGGTGACACCAGGTGACGCCAGGTGAGGCCAGGTGAGGCCAGGTGACACCAGGTGAGGCCAGGTGACACCAGGTGAGGCCAGGTGACACCAAATGAGGGCAGGTGACACCAGGTGAGGCCAGGTGTTCCTGTGGTCAGACTCAAACCAACAGGGGAAAGGAACTTTGTTTTGATATTTTATGTTTTGGATGATTCTCTGATGCTCCTGTTCTTTTAAATGTCTTGTCTGGATTTTCTGCTCAAATAATCTAAACCAACATTGAACCAGTTAGTCGAGAATTCCTGGGAGACATATCCTGGATCTGGGAATCCCTTTCAGCTGAACAGGGATTCACCTGGTTGGCTGATGGAAGAGGTGCTGAACGTTCTTTAGGTCTGAGCAGGTTACAGCTTTGTTATTTCATCAACGTGGTTCAGTCCAAGGCCTTCATCAGAGCCAGCATTCAGAAACAGACAGCAAGAAGAAGAAATCCAAACAGGACTGGGTTTATCTCTGCTGCAACCAGAATCTCCTCATTTACAAAGCAACGTTTAGCTAAACGTTCGACACATTACTCAGCATGGCACAATATTTAAGGTCCAGTGGCTCATTTTGATGTTTGATGCAGATTTTACTCCAGGCTCTGGAAGAAGAGTCGAAGGGAAACGAGAACAGGAGAAGAAGAAATGTGCTGAATGGTAATATGGGCTCTCAGTACTCATTGGTTAATCTGTTCTAGCTGTTGGATCATTGGATCTCATCAAGGCCATAAACTGAAACATGGTGAAATAACAGCTAGAGTGTTGCTCTCCATCATGCATCAGACCTGCTGGAGGTTTCTCCATGTTCCTCCACCTTCTAGTAATCAGAATCAGAATCAGAATCAGCTTTATTGCCAAGTTTGTACATACAAACAAGGAATTTGACTCCGGTACACTTTGCTCTTTGGTTTTGTTTTTGCACTACAGAATATACATATTTACAATGTACAATATACACATATATAAATAAAAAGGTGCATTTGGAACATCTGTATGCTGTTGTTTTGTATTTTTTTTGTTTTGTTTTTTTAATGGATGTTCTGTGAACTTGGAAATTCTCAATGTTGGTTTGAGTCTGAAAACGAACTATTATTGTTTTGCAGAACATCGGAGCAAAACAAGTCAGATTTGTTCTTCACTGCAAATCAAACTAGCTTCCAACCATCGGACTCAAAAACCAGGATTAAACCAAACACTGACTCCGGAACCAAGTGATCCGACCCACCACCAGCCTCTCTCCCCCACACACTGCAGCCAATCATCACTCTGATTTATGACGTTAATATGAGACGTTCAGGAAGGACACAGACATTCTCGACATGGTTCTGTTAGAGGAAGACATCAGTCAGACTGTTTGGGTCAAGATTTCAGCAAACGTGTGAACATTCCCAGGAAGAAACGCAGGGAGATCCAAAACATGAATCTGTTTTATTATTTGTGATGAGTTAAGATTCTGTTGGGCCTAGAATGAAAGCTCCAGCTGATCCGACCACCTGGAAGCCAAACTGAACTGATCCATTCCCAGACACTTTGTAGTATTCCCGATGAGGTTCTGAAGAGATGAAGCAGCATTTTTTTCCCCAGCTGAAACTTCGGGTCTCCTCCTCTGAGGGGAAGGATAGCACTCTGCAGCTGCGGTTCTGTGTGTGGCTCTGGTCCAGTTCTAAGGAGCAGTGAGCCGCTGGGCTCAGCTCTGCTTGTGGCTGCGTCTGTCTCCCAAAGATCACATAGTTTAAATTCTGATCCACTTTAGAAGTTTCTATTGTTCTGATCTGAACCACAGCGAGACAACAGACCAGGACACAACAGAACCAGGACAAAGAGTAGAGAAAACAGAGACGGAAGATCATACTGAAGGTTTCATACTGATCCCACAGGACCATCCAACAGCTGAAGCAGAACCTTATCCTCCAGGTGACTTCCACACCCCCCCACCCACCCCACACACACACAGAACCACACCGTGCAAGGTCCCAACAGAACCAGCAGAGCCTCCTGCAGCTCCCAGCATGCAGTGGGGCTGCAGAGGCAGTACTTACTGGAGCTTCCTCAGAACCGGTTTGTTCAGATTAACATCACACTCCTCTGGGCTGCAGAGACACGACACACACTTCTCACACACAGTCCAACAGTTTCAGAAGGTTACAAACCACCAGGAGGTCTCCCATCATCCTCTGGGCTGCAGCTGCATGCCGCTCATCACGGGTCCAACATAAAACCAAACCAACAGGAGCTCAGCTGCATAAAAACTCCCCAAAGACCCAAAGAACCCAAAGGAAGAGGAACCCGTCTCAGTTTTGCAGGTTTTACACCTACCTGCTGCTCTGGTCAATGCTGGCTAAATGGACCGAACTAAAACCGTGAGTCCAAATGATCTTAATCAATCTGCAGTTTCATGCTTAGAAGGATCAATCTGAGCGAAAACAAAGACGAAGGAAAAACACCGAGGGTTTTATAGAACATGATCAGGAACGTTCAGGAAACACAGAAAGAACCTCGGGATAGATCAGTCCGGTCCAAACGGCCTGAAAGGTTTCAGTTTTAGTTTCATGATTTCAGGATTAACATGGAAACACCTGAACTGAACCCAAAATCCACAAATAACTACTACAGCATATTGGTTTTTATGCAGCTGAGCACCAGGACGAGGAGGAGGAGGAGGAGGAGGAGGAGGGCGATGACAAATACTCACCAGAAGACTTCCTCAGCCTCTACTGAGCTGGGAGAGGAAGAAGGGAGGAGACGAACAGACGAAAGGGAGAAATGAGCAGAAAGAGGAAGAGAAACAATTAAAACACTGATAGAAGAAGAGCGAGAGACCTGACATTAGAGTTCAGTGAGAGAGGCAGCCGTGTGATTGGATGAACTGAATCTGTTCAGTTTCCTGTCAGAAAAACATCTCCATTAAACTTTACAGTTTCTGATCCCACTCTGCCTCTGAAAACACACAGAAACTGTTACATCATCGTCACCAAATACTGATGAAGTCCCTTTGATTCCCAACCAAGTCATCCAGATTTTACACACTGTCCAGCGATACGAAAAAGATCCAGAATAATGATGAAGAACATTTAATATCTATAAATAATAGAGAAATGGTGAGAAAACCTCATCATCTTACATCATCTGGAGAAAAAGGCAACTGGAACAAAAAGATTAGAAAATGTTCCACAAAACAAACTAGAGGTATTCCAGAAAAATTATTTCCACTAAAATAGTAACAGGAAGTAAGTACATACTGACTGAACTGAAACCAATCCAGAATATGTTGACTTTTATTTCAGACAATATTACGAAGATAACAAACAGGCATCAAGAGAAGATCAAGAGCTTTTCCAGATATGATTTTAGAAGGAAGCCAGAAATAATCCTGAAAGCATGAATAAAGCTGGAAATGACCCAGAAGTTAACAAGATTTGAAACAGAAATTCAGTATACAGAAAAAAATCCAGAGATGAGGAAATCAGCTGTGAAACATCCTAAAAACTGTGGAAAAAATCTGATTTGATGATGAATTAAAGATCCAGAATGATACCCTTTAAAACATTCCAGAAATTTAATTAGAAAAGAAGCAATCCAGAGTGACAGATTTTAATAAGGATATTTAAAGTAAAAATCCAGAAATGAACCACATAAAGAATCAAGATAATCCAGATAAAACAAAAAGCATGAAGTATGAAGCATGAACTATCAAAAGAGGATCCCGTAAAATCCAAGGAACCAGCCAGATACGGAGTTAGGTGAAATTATCCTGAAACGGTCACATTTTCCAAGAGTTAACAACATCAGAACCATCAAAAGATACAACCTAGAAAAGATCCAGAAATTAAACATCAAGAAAAGCCGAAATTTATCCAGAATTGCTCCAGAGGAAATAAAGAACTGATCCAGAAGGAATTAAGATTTTTCTCCAAATAATTTCAGACAGAACCTGTCCAGTCTAGATCTGAAGACTGAAAATTGCTGGGTGAACTGGGAGTAGTCTGGCTGGACTCCAGTCACACCAGTTCCATAAACCTCTCAAAAGAAATGAGGAAAAACAAGCGTGAACATCAATTTACTCACTTCAGACGAGGTCTGGGCTCCCGTTTGATGTCGGGCTGCTCAGAGTTCTGCTGGGACGGCTCCGTTTCCTGAGGCGAGCGGTCCGATGGAGACAAGCTGTGGGACACACCCACACACAGACAAGGAGAGTGAGCCAAGCACATAAAGAGACGATGAAGGTTCTGCGCTCCAAACCCAGTTCCTGCCAGTTCTTCCTGCTGCTGGGTTATTTGTCTGCCGTTTAAAAACACATTTCTTTACATATTCCTAAAATCTCCCTCCAAATGTTTAATTTGGTTTTAACAAAAACACCACAAAATAACAGATCTAATGAAAACATCTCTGAGCCTGTCTCAGTCCAGATTCCACTGTATGAAGATAAAGCCCCTTTGTTTCCTCTAGCGCCCCCCTCAGGACCTACTCCCTATTTCCAGCTTTACTATTTAAACAGCTTATACAGTGGCTGTACTAAACTGATCAGCCTGCAGGGGGCGCTGGAAGGCCTGCCGCCTTTTAGCAGGTTTGAGGTTAGTCTCAGAGATACAGACCTGCGGCTGGACGGAGGCTCCTCAGAGATGGAGCTGGTTTTGGAGAAGAGCCTGGACCTTCTGCTCAGACCCAGAGTAGACATGTGGTGGCTGAGGAAAGAGCGACTCCTAGTGGTCGACAGGCCCCACAGCCGAATAGACAGAGAGAGGAAAAGGAGGGAAACATTGTGGATTAAATCAGAGACAGTGAACCAACAGCAGGACACCCAGATTGAGATGAACCAGAAGCTGATCTGAGATCAGAAGCTGAGTCAGAGCGAGCAGGAAGGAATCACAGCAGAGTGAACGTGTATCTCAGAATGAAAACACACCTGAATCAGGTGTCTTAGGTGTGCTCCTGGTCCTGCTTTCAATCCTGGCAGACTCAACAGGCATATTTTTATTAATCCTGGAGAATAAGTTACTGTTGAAACACATCATGACTGTGTTGAGGTGGTAACTGGTTTTAACCCGAGAAGGAACCCTGCCTTCAAATAACCTGCAGTGTTTTAATGGAAACCAGGTGATGGAGAGGCCTAGTGTCATCACTAGGGGGCAGCAGCGCTGAAAATAACAAGTTTAGATAATAAGACTGGCAGGAACTGTGTGCAGTGAGGACATGGTACCATTTATGGAGTCCAGAACCGATGCTCAGAGAGCTGATGTGACTTCAGGTCTGCTTGTGTCACAGCTGAAAATGTAAAACTACCAGTTTCACCAGTTAAAATTAGCCTGAACATGAATGTGTTACCATGGTAATGGTGCAGATTGAAACTGGTGTTTTATATCAAGCATGGTGCACAAACATTCCTGCCGAATGAACTCAGAGGAAATCTGCCTCCCAAGTCTGCAGGGCTAAACTTGGCCAGACGGGAGCGGGCATGTACACAGAGCCAGAGCCAGAACCAGAACCAGAACCAGAAAAGAAGCCTGGAAACTAGAATATGGCCCAGAACAAAAGGACAGGGACTTAGAGACAACCTGACAGAGACCACCTCACCCACTCTGAACAGTATAAAGACCGCAACAGTCTGTGAACTTACGGGCTGGGTGGGGTCTTTGTGTCCGGATCTGTGGACACGTCACTGTTGGCTGCTGCATGGGGGGGCAGAGGCGAGCTCTTCCGGGATCCAGAAGGACTGGAGGCGGAGCTGCCGGGTTCAGAGGACAGCGGGGATGAGGCCCGGCTGCCGAGTGTCGGCGTGACACATGGAGTGGATATGGTGGAGGACGGGGAGAGGACAGCAGGGGAGGTGGGGGAGGAGGAGAGGAGGTCAGGGAGGTTCTGGCTGGACGAGCGGCGGCTCCTCCTTCCCTCTTGGTCGCTGGCGGCCATCTTTCTTCTCTCTTTACGGAGGGGTGGGGTGGAGTCATCGATGTCGCTATCCTCGTGCCGCAGAGCCGTCTGTACACACACAGGAACATACAGTGTGGTCAGCAGGTGGCGCCACAGGCAACCAATCACATTAGGAGGGCTTTCGGCCATGTTTGTGGTCAGGAAGTAGAACCAGCTGTTTGATCATGTGATCCCTGTGAGGGTGTTGTGGCTGTTCCTGCTGATACCTCATAGGTGGAGAACTGGGCCCTCAGGTCCGGCTCCGTCCCCTTGTTGCTCATGTGTTTCCGGATGATGGTCTCCATTCCCAGCTGCTCCAGACAGTCGGTTACATCGTAGAAGGAGTCCTGATCTGGGAGCGCCGCCAGAGTCTGAACCAGAACACAAACAGAAGGTTATCTGACTGGATCCCCAGTTCCTTCGCCAGGTTGACCGACTAATCAGCACCAACTGTCCTGCTAGCTGATTGCCTTTGGAGCAACTGAGCCTCCTGCAGAAGGTTCCCCAATATAATCTTTTGGTTGGAGAGTTATTTATCTACACAGTTTGATAGTTTTAGTGTGTTCAGATCAGGATTTGTTCAAAGCATCAATAGTTCATCAGGAGTCCAGTTTCTCAGGGGGATCAGAAGGAGTTCCCACCATTTTGTCCCAACCTTCTTCCACGGTGTCCTCTTCTACCGACTGCAGTGTTCCAGTTTGCTTCTCTAAGTAACGTGATGACATGTGGAAATCAGTCATTTAGAGGATATCCAAATGTGCTGTAAGAAAACACTGAAGTTGGTGCCTGGACTCAGATCTAAACTAAAGGGCAATTTCACTTGTTTTTAAAGGAACCTGGCATGCATCTGATCTTACCATGGGTCAGAACCAATCTGGAATATTTTACACTCCTGACATCGGAACCAGAGTTAAAATGAATTAACAGACAGTGAGGCAATAATGGTTCGTATTTTTATACCATGTATGTAAATATCTGGTTTCTGCTGTATTCACTGTTGGGAAACAGTTTGTGATTCATGAAATCAAAATGGTTTTAAATTTCGTAAAATATCATTAAAATGGATCCATCCATCATTCGGTTCTGGTGTTGGAGAAGGGATGCACGTAAACGCAGTAGGATGGTAGCTCTCCATGACCGGTATGAAGGGATGCAGGGTCAATATGAAAAAAACATCAAAATATTAAAAAACTGGCAAAGCAGAAACTGGTGAAGCGACCCGATAACGGTTCTGTTCACGTCTCTGACGGGTCGGATACCTTGTTAATGAGCGTCATGGTGAAAATCAGCAGCTCTGTGTCGGCGCTGTTCTTTTCCTCCAGAACTTCCATTATGTTGGTCCAAGGCTTCACACCTACAGCAAAACACACAGAATTTACCTGGTAACCATAGCAACAGCTCTGACCAGCACACCTGGGCATCTGGGCTCCTCAGCAGGTTGAATCATCTCCAGGTTATCTACATCAACCAATAGCTGAAGCTCTGTAGGTCAGTTGGGTCCACTGACTCTGGCTCTTTGCATGGTGTGTGTGTGTGTGTGTGTGTGTGTGTGTGTGTGTGTGTACCCCTCTTCGTGTCCACCCTGTTGACGGCGTTGATGACCAGAGGACTGTTGGACTCTGAATACTCGACAAACACGATGAGAAGCTTCAGGGCTGTTTTCACCAGCAGACGAGACTGAAGAGAGACACAATTAGATTGAGTGGCTGACCAGCAGGTGGCGCCACAGCTCGGCTGATCAAGCCTACAGTGACCAACAGGTTTGGGTTGGTTCTGCCTCAGCGATAAACCTGTTAATTTCAAAATAAGAACCTTTCCACAGCAGCTACACAGAACCAGGTTTGAACTTGAATATCTGTCAACCGTCTCAGAGGTTCGGTTGAACTGAGACCTGATTGCAATCTGTGACGGAGCAGGACGGGATCCATCTGCCAGTGGGTCGGACTCACCAGACTTCCTGTCAGCGTGTAGAGCCACTGCACCGTCTCGTTGTGATTTATCACTCCGTTCATCCCGTCCACAAACAGCATGATCTGACTGAGAGCTGAGGACACACAGAGGGATGGATGAGTTTCCACAGAGGAGTCCAGCTGCCAGACACAAACCTATAATCTGAGGAGCTGACTCTGCTCTCTGTGGCTTCTCTGGATGTGTGAAGATGAAGCTCAGTTTCCACCCTCTGGAAGGAGGACGGATCACTGGGCCCACTGACACTAAAACTAAACCGTGATCCATTTGTTTGGATCTAAGTGCTCGGAAAATTAACCCAAAGATGTCTATAAATGTTTTTCCCATCTTCACGTCTCTCTGAAACATGAGGATTCGTTAGTTTATAAGGAATAATTTCAGTCCCACCAAGCTGCACCTCCTGAAGCTTTTTATCCAGTAAAGAACCTGAAACCAGTTCTGACCCTCACTGGAGCTGCTGGTTCTGATGAGACCCAACTTCTGCATTTATCAAACTGCAGCTCCAGCTCACATTGTTTTCAGATTAATGTGCAAAGTGACCCAATCCAGATTCATTCCTGACAAACAGATTTATGAGCTTCATGATAAAAAACTTCACAGGTTCAGCTGCAGTGAAGAAGCTCCAGGAGACCCAACAGAGTTCAGCAAGTTCCTGGACCTCTTGAGGAGGGAGGCATAGAATCATGCTGCCACCAGTGCGGAGCTCGCCCAACACTGGCAGCAGGTGGGAGGGAGTACTGGTAGACAAGTTATTGTTGGTATTAATTATAAACTGTTTCACTTGAGTTCTGTAAGAAAAATATTTTGATGCAGTGCTGATGATCAGAGTACTCTGCCTCAGAGTTTATCTGCTTAGCTGTCTTTCTCTCCTGGATGAAGCCACAAAAGGAGCTACATCCATTAACATTTACTTTTCCTTCCCATAGAAAGTACTCCTGGATCAGTGCTTCTTTGTTCTCTTTGTGTCTCTGCTCTATTCTCTCTAACACCCAGTCGGTCGTGGCAGATGGCCGCTCACACTGAGCCTGGTTCTGGTTCTGCTGGAGGTTTCTTCCTGTTAAAAGCGAGTTTTATCTTCAATGTCTCTACATGCTCATCCAGGAGGAGTGAATGCAGCAAGTCACTGACTTGATGCAATCTGCTGGGTTTCCTGCTAGATAGAAACTTTTTACCATCTTGAACAATAAACTGAATCTGACTGCTTGATAATAAGGATTAATAGGAATGTATGATTGGATTGACTTTGTAACGCGCCTTGAGACGACATGTGAATCAGTGCTATATAAATAACTTAACTGAATAGTTATCTGTCATGAGTTAAAGCCCTTAATGATTTAGCTCCATCATACATCAGAGATCTGATTGTTTCATACGTTCCTAACAGAGCACTTCGTTCTCAGACTGCAGGTTTACTGATGGTTCCTAGAGTCTCTAGAAGTAGAATGGGAGGCAGATCCTTTAGTTATCAGGCTCCTCTCCTGTAGAACCAGCTCCCAGTTTTAGTCCGTGAGGCAGACACCCTGTCTAGTTTTAAGGCTAGGCGTAAATCTTTCCTTTTTGATAAAGCTTATAGTTAGAGTGGCTTAGGTTATCCTGAGCTATCTCTGTAGTTATGCTGCTATAGGCTTAGGCTGCTGGAGGACATAATGACCACTTTCACCCTCTTCGCTACATTCTCACACTACTCTTCAATTTTGTATTATTTGCTGTTATTTCAGCTTTTAACTTTGTTCTCTCTCTTTTCTCTTCCTAGAAGCTACACCTGGCCTGGCTCTGTGTCTACCTGTGACACCTTTCTGGAGAGGGGAATCCTCCAAGCTTCTGCTGGCAACAACTTAATGCTCACCCTCAAAAACCGATGATCCACATGGCCCTGTCTTCAGTTTTTAAAACCCTTTTCTCTCTCCTAGACATGGCTACTGACTGAGCTTTTACTGTAACTAACTCTATGTGCTCTCTTCAGACTCTAACCTTGAAAACTGGCTCAGAGTTTATCTGTTCTTTCTTTCTAGGTGAAACGACTAAAGGAGCTACATCCATTAACTGTTTACTTTTCCTTCCCATAGAAAGTACTCCTGGATCAGTGCTTCTTTGTTCTCTTTGTGTCTCTGCTCTGTTTTCTCCAACCCCCAGTCGGTCGTGGCAGATGCCGCTCACACTGAGCCTGGTTCTGCTGGAGTTTCTTCCTTTTAAAAGGGAGTTTTTTCCTCTCCACTGTCGCTACATGCATGCTCAGTATGAGGGATTGCTGCAAAGTCAACGCCAGTGACTGTCCACTGTCTCTACATGTTCATCCGGGAGGAGTGAATGCTGCAAGTCACTGACTGGATGCAATCTGCTGGGTTTCCTTAGATAGAAAAACTTTTTATCCAATTTGAATAAATAACAGAATCTGACTGCACTGTTCAATGGTTAGGATTAATTGGAATGTATGTACCTGACTTTTGTGAAGTGCCTTGAGACGACATGTGTTGTGAATTGGCGCTAAATAAATAAACTGAATTGAATTGAATTGAAACTGAATGAGTTTACTTGATTGTAATAGAATAAAAATAAGTTTGTTAATCAGTGTTTAGTAGTTATTGTTAATGAATCATGCAGCTAATTTTTTTATGTAAAATAATGATTTAAACTTTTCCTGCTTATGGATCCAGAGTAACTTAAAGAATAATGCAAGGAATTAATCAACTGTATAACTCTAAAGCTGCTCATCGTCTATTATTTATCAGTTGACACAAACAGTAATTTTTTAGCCAATAGTCTTTTAAAAAGGGAGTAAAGGAGGTCTATTGCAGTTTTCTTTCCCAGACCTCATTAGGCTGATTTAAATAAATGGTCTGTGGTCTTTCTGAGCAATGGAAACAGAATATACACAATTTCCTGGGATTCCTTTTACCCGGCTAAAACAAATCCTGGGGCTCTCCGTGGAAAACTGACTGCTTCAACTAAGGCTCTTCAAAATGCTCCTGCTGTCTCATACCGAGTCTTCTGTTTATGATCCGAAAGTGTTCTGCTAAGAAGTTCGATCTGAATGAATACGTGTCAAACTGATCCCACTGATTCAGAAAACTGTTTAAATTATCAACGATTTAGTCAGAACCTCACTGCGATTATATGTTAATCGCTGAACGTGGACTTATCTTTTATCCAGCAGAGTGATTCCATGAAGAAAACAGAACCAGCTTCAACCGTCAGAACGTTTTATCTGCTCAGATGGTTTCTTCACATTGTGCTGCTCTCACTCCAGTTTAAGAAGAAGCTGGTACAATAAAATAGATGGTCACATGTTTCTCTAGGTCTACTGCTGATTGGCTGATCAGGGCCTCATGATGACTCCTTTCCCTGCAAGCTGCTGGCTCCTGGTGGACAGCTGAGTTCTTTGATTAACTCATAGAGAAAGAACAACGGAACCAGCAGGCCGATCCAGAACCAAGCCTGCTAGATTCAGCTGTCATAAATTTTTTGTTGCATCACGCTCTTTGCTCCCTTCATTGGCTGCCCATGGGGATCTACCATGGACATCCAAAGAATCAGAACCAACAGCTTTTCAAGCCAAGCTAAGCTAAGTAACTGGACTGAGGGAGAAACTGGAAGTTCCACCTTCTTCAGCTTTCATTTCTCCTGCAGGATTTAACCTTCTGAAGATCTGATCCCTGAGATGAGACCCCCTCAGGTGAGTTCCTGATTGGTTCTTTCTGGACACCAGTGTGAGGTCCTGGTTTCTAAGCTTCACAGGGTCTCTGTGGGCATTAGGACTGGGGGACCACAGGAGGACAGGATACTGAGGAGGAGGAGTGTTCATCATGAGGAAGAGCCCACACAGAGACAGCAGGAGGAGCATTCTCACCTCTCAGGATGTAGTTCTGGTAGTTGTGGTCGGCTTCAGCTCCAACTTTTATGAAACACGTCAACCCTTCAGAGGCCACAAACTCTGGGACCAGATCTTTATCATCCTGCAGACAGAAACCAGTCAGAGATCATCATCATGTTCCAGCTATGTTCTCTGAGTGCAGTCTGAAAGGCAGCAGCTCTGTAACCCAGGATAAACCCTGCCTTCAGGACCTCTAATTGGAACAAGGTGGTGATGATCTTCTCTGGTGATGCTCTGCAGATTCTCTCCTGCAGCCACCATTGTCCATTTAAGGTCCTTATTTAGCAGATAGAAGAGATGTTCAGGTGGATTTAAGCCAGAAGAAGAATTTTTCATGTTTTAGATGTGAGAAGCTCCCATGTTGCTGGAACTGGAGCAAATCAGGAGTTTCTATCCAGGTCAGAGCACCACCAGCAGCTCCACTGTCAGTGAAGATCACTGGGAACAACACAGGCCCAAACCATGCAACCCCACCCCCATGTTTCTCATCAGGTCTTCGGGTGCCTCCTGCAGCCTGGTTCTGATCTGTTGGATAAATGATACCATGGTGATGGTCCTTCTGCTGTTTCTCGCAGCTAAATCATGAAAAAAAACTTCTCTCAAGTTAACTCCATCTGAACATGCCCCCCATCTGAACCCAAAACGGACAATACCCCAGAACAAGCAGGAGCTATGGGACAGGATCTGTAGAACACCACCAGAGAAGATCCTTGTTACTATGCTGAGGTCTCTGAATCACAGCTTTCATGTAGCCATTGCATGCTGGGAGGAGCATGATGGAGATCAGGGATGAGGTGTTGGGTTTCAGGCATGTAGGAGCTGAACCTTCTGCAGATGACTCCATGTTTAACTCTTTAATTAACACTGATGAGCAGATGAGGGGACCTTGGAGCAAACTGGATCTTTGTCCCAAACATTGAGGAAACGTTACTTATTTTTTATCTGAAAATATCTGAAAGAACAGAAACCACACTGTGATGAGGAAACCTGAGGGTGAAAAGCTGTATGGAGGAGTTAACCTGAAGTTACTCCTGAACCCTGAGGAGGATTCAGGTGAACACACCTGCTGTAGCTCATTGGTGTTTACAGCCAATGAAACTCAGTCCTGATGAGAAACATGCTGATAGAGCTGATGGACATCAAAACTTACCTGGAAGAGCTGTTTGAGGGAGAACAGACACCGCCGAAGTTCTGGGCCTTTGGAGTTGTACAACCTCTCTGAAACACAAGAAGAAGAGAAACAGAACGTGATGTCACAGTTTGCTGAGGTCAAACATTTTGGTAACTGTGAGGAGCATCGCAGCATCATCAGCATAAAGAGAGAATATTAGAAAGTCTGCAGAGTACTGCGACAGCTTCTGCCTAAACAGTCTCCATCAACTTCCTTCTATTGGACCTGTTCTTCTGAACCGGACCTGATGATGGAATAATGTGGGACAGAAGAAGAAGCTGATGTGGGTGATGTTCGACCAGCATCATCAAGCTTCAGAAGTTCACATCCAGAATAAATGCCCTCATGTAAAGTTGTTTGTGCAGAACTTTCAGCTCAGAACTGGAACCATTTTGAGGTCTTTAACTGGCCTCTGCAGTCCGAGAGTTGATCAGAACCGGAACCCAAACAAACTAAACTGGAGTTAGTTTCAGGGGCAGTCAGACAGCAGACAACTGATTCCAACATGTCATGAGAAACTGACTCCAGAACATAAACTCAGGATCTGAAACCCAAACAGAGGCTGTAACCATGGGTCCAGGTCACAGTCACAGGAGGTCAGTTCAGATCAAGTTCAGTAAAATCAGCTTCAAATGACGGATTACACAGAGTCAAACTGAAGACACTCCAACACCCTGGAACCTTCTGACCTCAGTGGAAACCAACACATCTGGGAGCTGCGTGCACCTTTTCTACAACCAAACACCAGGACAGAGAAAAAGCTTTGGAGCTCAACTGACTGCTGCACAACCAGACTTTAAACCCAAAGCCTGCAGAACGTCATCTTTTCTTTTAGCATTTATTATTTCAGGAGTTACTTTGATTCAAAGGTCTCTAAAAGGAAGGGTTTCACTGTTGGAGGCCTGCAGGAGGGTCCCGGCAAGAGCTGATAGGACTCAAATAAGCCGTCTGTGTTAAAGTATGACCCGTCTGTCTGTCTGTCTATAGCATCTTTAGCGGTAAGGAGGTGTGCAGAGTTCTGATTGTTTATCTGAGCTGTTGAAACACAATCAGACACGAATGTTGATTGTGTAACAAATAAGATAGTTTATTTGCAGCATTTCCATGCAAGATATTCCATGTTTAATATTAGATTTCAACGAGGAGACAGCAGAAGGGTCACTGTTCAGATCACTGTTTAGGCTAAAAAGTCAAGAGTTTGTCAGGATTACTGATTACTTTGTTTCTGGGAATGTTTGGGCAGAAATCTAAGTTTGACTAATTGCACAACCCCACTTCAACTCCTGAGAGAGCAACGATGGAGACTGAGACCCGACCAGGTCAGCTCTGGATGAAAACGCAGTTTTATAAATAGGTCCTCATTGTTTGAAGAAGAAATCAGACCCAATGTCACCTGGATGACCTCACTGCAGAACCACATTAAACTGGAGACCTGTCTGCTCTCCCCAGTTTGGTGGTAATGGTTGTTCAGACAAGTGAAACATTGAGGGCTGTGTTGTTGGAGTTTGCAGCAAACAGGATGTTGCTTCAGTTTATTTAGATCTCATCCAAACATCTGCACCACCAAGCCTCAGATCTGCTGCAGAGCAGGGGGCAACAGGCTCAAGGCTAAACACATGCTGATGAAACTCCTCAGAACTGTGCTGCAGCAGATCCGCTCAGGCTGCGCTCACATATTTCACTGGACAATGTGAGATTCTTGGAGCTGATGGAGGAAGTAAGTCCAACTGCTGCTGGTCAGCAGAGTGAGGAGACACTTAGCAGCATGAGCACTGAGGTAGCTTTACGTCAGAAAGCCCCAAAACTGAGCAAATATCCTTGAGTTTCATTTAAATCTGAGTTTCTGTGTATTTCTCGGTCTCAGACTGCAACACATTCCAGATAACTTTGTGGAGCAGCAGTTTGGGTCAGAAATAAGGAAACGGAGCAGCCAGGATGATAGAACCGTCAGCACAAACCCACAGCATCCTTCCTTTCAGTAAACACTCCAGAATGAAGAAAGACTGAGCATGCTCAGCAGCACCGGTGCAGATGTGAACAGCAGGCTCCTGCAGCTCAGAGGGAACAAAGACACCACCGGTACCAGAGTCTGGTACCGGAGGAACTGCAGAGTTAACAGAGTTGGAAAAACAAAAAAGATCCCAAATCAGAATCGATCAAGGGATAATTGTTCCGGTTCTGATCTTGCTGACTGAATGGTTCGTCAGTTAATTTCTGATCAGAACTTTTCTGTGAAGACTTGTTCCCTCACCCGCATCCTGCAGTAAATCAGCTCTGGGAAAATGTGCAGCTTTTACTTCTAGAACGCATTAAACGGGCTGAAAGTCGTGCATGGATGGGGTTAAATTAAAACAGGTGGTGTCCCAGCTTCTCCAAACCCAGCAGAACCGCAGCTGCACCTGTTCATTCAGGACCAGAGGAGGAAACGAGCTGCAGCTTCCTTCCACCTCTGACATCATTTGCTTGGCGTTGACAATGACTCATGTTTACATGCAGCTCTGAGCCAAGATGGCTGCCATCCAGGCACAGTTTCCCCTCCAACAGCTGAGCCCTTGAAAGAGGAGGATGGATTATAAAGAGCTATAAGTGTTTTATGATGGCAGCTGAGTCCTCTGCTCAGAGGTCAGAGGATTCATGTTACTCTGAGGACCAGTCTGCAGCTTAACAACAGGTTTTCAAACCAGCCAGACCAGTACGAGGCCCAGGACTCCACCAGAGTAACAGCAGCAGATCAAGTGGGATTACATGTGGCTGAACAGGAAGCCTGGTGTTCAGAAACTGTTGTCTGTGATTTTTCAGATGGATCTGTTTACAGGTGAGAACCTTCTTCAGGAAGCTGCACTGAGAACCTCTAAGATCCCTCTCAGGTTCCAGCTGCAGGTGGATCACAGCGGCTCAAACCAGCCAGATGTAGACGCCCGCCTGGGAACTGATACCAGCAGTAAAAGTGTTCCTTCGTTTAATGTTGGATGGTCCCTCTGAGCATCACCAACCTGCACAGGTCTCTTGATCTCTGGGTCTGCAGTACGACCCAGATGTTAGACTGTTTAACACTGTCATCACACATCTAGAAACACCACTTTAATCAGTGATTGTTAATCCAGAGGACAGTTTTATCTCTGAACTGATTCCTCTGCTGGTTTAAAGCTGCAGCTGAGCTCTTGGATGAATCGGACCTGGAAAGGCAAACATGCAGTGTGCATGCTGGCTCCTCGCTGCAGCGCTAGATGGAGAAAAAATGCTGCAGCGACATGTCAGAGTCATCCATCTACGCTCAACCCTCCACCTTTACTGCTCCAACAGATAGTAATCAGGGCTGTTTAGATGCAGTTATGAAATATTAGAAGCATGTTGTGATCTGTGAGTTTCTGGGAAAAGGGAGAATCTGGAACAGCTTGAGCAACAAATCAAGATCCAACTTGCAAGACAGCGAGGAATTATAAAGCCTCATTGTCCTTATAAAGATGGATGGAATACAGAGGCATGGAAGGATTCCTGTTTATCCTGAACACAGGAAGTGAGGCTGATAAACCCAGAGTGGTATTTCCTGTTAGTGACTCTGCAGCCGTGCAGAAAAAAATGGATCTGAGGACGTTATCGAGAGGAAAACCTCAACAATGAACTAAAGCAGAAGGAATTCATTCAGAATGAGGCCGTCAGAGGAGCCTGAGCCCTGGTCCAGTTCCAGCAAACATGATCAAAGCTGCTGGTTCTGGCTTCTTGTTCCTGGTTAGTGACTTTGCTGCCTACAGCCCTGAGGAACAAGGCCTGCAATGGCGTGTCTGTGCTTTATCTGTCGATCTGTCATTAATCTCCCTCCAGTCTCCTTCCAGTTAATTAGAACAGCTCTTTGTTCATAATGTGATAAGTCCAGGACTCAACAGAACCCAGCGCGGTTCTGTTAGACTCTGCTGATGACACAATGCTGTCTAACCATCACTAAATGTGTCCATTATGTCAGTGATTTAGATTTATTTGATTTAAATCTGCACCATCCTGGTCCTCTCCTAATATTATAATGTTCCTGAAATATTTTCCATAAAGCACTAGAATATGAATTTAGCTTCTCTCCTGAATTTCACAGATTTCTCTCCGGATGATCTTCACCAGGCTCACGTCCATCGATCTGGATTCTGGTTTTACGCTTCGGAGTGAATCCCTCAAGTTATAAATCTTTTCTGGGCTGTTCAATCAGTTCCAACCATCTCCTAGGCTCAGTGTGGAGCACATCCACACGTCTGATCATGGACCCTGCTGGGAGTGTTCAAGTAACCGGACCCCTGCTCCTCTGTCGGTGTTCCTGGGTTAGAACCGTCCAAAGGAAACGGGGAGACAACACGACCCAGATTCAGCATGAAAGCAGTCACAACAACATGAGGAAGGAAGCTCAGTCAGTGGATGTGTGGGGATGATATCAGCAGCTGCCAACCACAGCCTCATACAGCAGCCAGTAGTCCCGATTAGGATCAGGGACCAGGTCCAAACCCAAACTAACCACGGGAACCTGAAAAATAAAGTTCTGCTCCATCAAGCCCAACTGCAGGCTCCACTGTTTCAGATTACACACATATAGGTGGTTCACCCCAGACTGGTTCTGATCTGACCCAGACCAATCCCAGCTGTGAGACACAAGAACCATCCTCACCTGCTGCTGGTCGCTCAAAGCTGTGTGACTCCACCAGGAGATCTTAGTGACTTATCACCTGTGCAGGGATCCTGCTGCACCAACAGTCTCCACATAGGCTGTCGCCCACATTGTGTTTGCTGCATGTAGAACCGGTTTCCAGCTCCGGTACTCCAGCAGGGACGCAACTAAAAGCTGCAGGACCGTGGCTCTGGAGGACTGGACTTGGAGACCCCTGATGTAGAACATGTTGCTGCTTTGCTCTGGTTTTATGTGGAGGGTCAAGACAGGACAGTTGGAAACAGACTGGACTGAGGTGATATGATTGGTTGGGTGATCAGTCCTCTTAAATCCGAACAAAGCTGCTGATTCAGGCAGAGCGTTTCCTTCGGATCCAAACCTGTTGTTTCCCAGCCTGTGTGTGGCTTTTGTTTCAGTGCAGATGGTTCAGATGGTGCAGAGTTCTGTTGGGTCAAACCTCTGTTAGGTCTAAATTTAGTCACTGATTGTTTCCATGTCCGCCTGAAAAAGCTAATGTGGTTTCTTCTTGGAGGAAAAAGCAGAACCAGGAGAGGTGACGTCGTCTCTTTAGTGAGTCACTGAGCTGCTGCTCTCTGAGACGCCTTAATGGCACAAAACGCAGGCTGACGAGGCATGCTGGGAAAGCCCCTCCTGCAGGAAGGGCGGGGCCATGCCAGGCAGCAAGGAGGGAATGACAACAAGAACTCTGGGAAAGTTCATGCTTTCCAGGAGAAGAGATTCTGACAGACTGAAGCTGCAACAAACAATTAACTCCGTCATCAGTGAAAGTGTTGACACTTTAGTTCCTGCTCCAGGTCCAGATTGTTACCTCAGACACACGGAGCCGATGACACTGCAGAACAGGCCTGACGAAAGCTCTGCCAGCAGGTAACTCCTTCCTTTAGATGTTTAAGAATGCTAACAGACATCATCGCAGAAAAAAGGAAAAGTTGTTGCCCACAGAACCAAAACTAGGACTTTCATCTGGTTTATGCAAGAAAACACACATCTGAGACATAGAGGCAGTGCAAAGACAAAAACTAAAGCATCAACAATGAGATAAAAGCTGCAAACACACCAAAGACCTCCATGGAGAGGCAGGAGAGACAAAATGCAACGCCTGCAGCGTTCATGTGCTTCTGTCACAAAGTGCAGGAGAAAACTAAACACAAACAGGAAGAGAACAACATCACTCTGGGCTCCGATAAGGTTAGAAAATACCAGGCTAAAAATAAAAAGCCAGAGCAGAGCCGAGCTTCAGCCTCCTGGGAATAAAACAGAAACAAGTTGTTCTAAGCAGAAACACCAAGAGCTGCCCAGAAACGAGACGCCTCCACCCAAAAACACTGAAGGTCCAGGAGGCCTGAGTTCAGTTTGCTTTCAGCAGAAATCAAAAAACCATCCAGCAACTTTTCTTATCTTAACCTCCTGACACATGAAGAAAGGTGGACCTGCTCAGCTGTTCAGAGGCTGCTGCAGGTCTGAACAGGTTAAATAGCGAAACCCAGGAGAGGTCAGCTAGGCCTCCTGCCTGCAGCACCTGATGGACAGAAACATGAGGTCATATCTGCTCTGCAAACATATGAAAGGCATCAGGTTCTCGCTTCACTCCTCCTGTCTCCATGGAATCAGAGCAGGCGTTAAATGAAGCTGACACCAAACGCAGCCCAAGAAATGTTGGAGGATGCTTTAAATCCTGCAGAGATGGACGTGAAAGGTCTCACAGGCGCTCCAGAATAAAACAGGAGCAAACACAAACATTCCCACAGAGAGATGCCACCCTGCTGACTGAGCTGGAAGCGTGACAGGAGGAGAAAAATCCTGACTGAGACTTTCCTCTGAGTCATCGCTCCTCTGCTGGAGCAGACGCTGGTTGGAAATATTTACCCAGGATCAAGTGGACACGCACGGAGAGCTGAGTCCTCAGGATCAGGATGGGCTTCTTTCCTTTCCTGTGGAGACAACGAGACAAATCTTTAGTCAGCAAAATGTGGAAGCATTCAGACCAGTTCATATACCCCAGTTTACCCAGTTCTGAGCTCAGAACCATTTCCATATAAACAGACCCGCTGGGATTAGAGGGCGGAAAGAATGAGAGGAAGGGAAGAAAGGATGGAGGCTGAAACATGTTTCAGGACGTCTCCACAGTGAAAAAGACTCCAGTTTAAAGTCCCAACAGTAACATGGAAGCCCCGCCCCCTCAGAGTCACCTGCTGCAGGTGACTCTGAGGGGGCGGGGCTTGGTGTTAGACAGTAGAGAGGAAGAAAGCTGCTCTTACGCCACATCTTCGTAGAAACTCTCTAACTCGTCCCGCTGCTCAGCCAGAGACGAGTCCAAGTCCAGGTAGTTCCCGCTCGGAGAGACCTGGAGGGTGCAGTCTTCTGCCTGGAACACAGAATCAGTTCTGTTAAAGTCGACTACGACCCAGTTCTGTCCTTAGCCCTTCGTTGGCCCCACTCTGTTAAATTAGGAACTTTCTGTTCGTCTACAGCTGCTGACAGCTCTGGTGTCCCTATATGAACGGTCTTTGGACCAGTTTTATTTAGACTCTCGCTTTCTTTGGATCGACTTGTCCATAAATACAAGACTTCATTTCATTGTTATGACACACAGATTTTTTTATAAGTTCTCGCATTCAGATGTGTGCATCTGGCTTTCAACTACTTAAGTCATTTGTAATTTAAGGTTTTTACTGATTTTCTATTTTAAATTTTTCTCTGTTTTGGAGATTTATTTTGCAGCAGTGATGTCAGATCTGTTCTCTAAATAAAGTTGATTTAATGGAGATCAGGAGAGTGTGTGTGTGTGTGTGTGTGTGTTTGGCAGTACGGTGAGTGTACCGTAAACAGATCCAGGAGCAGCTGCTACCACAACAAACAATTAATGCCTCTTTTCTACTGGCTCTATTTAGCCTGGCTCCGCTCGGCCTGCTTTCAAGCGTTTCCATCACTGTTTTTTCCGTACTAGTACCATGTTTTTGGTCCCTGCTCCTGAGCAGGTCCGATCTGGGCTGAGTCGGAACTACATGTGACGTGACCAGACTGCTGTTCACTGATAGGTCATGGGACCAGGAAATATGAGGTGGTTTCGCAAGAGGTTGTGCAGGGAAAAGTTAATAAAACTCAAGAGTGACTACACCAATATTAAGGACCACAACATCTGGAGCGGGTCAAACCCAAATATAATTTTAACTATTTACTTATCATAAACCACCCTGAAGGCTGAAAGAAAAGAAAAGGGACACATCAGCTTTCTGAATTACACGCAGGTAGGGGGCGCTGTATTTAATAATATCCTAAACCAGCTGATCACACATAAAATCAGACGCACAAACATTTCCCCCAAAACACACAAAACAAAACCACCATGAAACAACGTGTTTGGATCGGACGTTTATCGTCGGTTCTTAAAGCTGCAGAAGAGAGTGCCTGGAAAACGATGGAACAAGCACACCTCACAGGTGAGCTACAGCTCCTCCCCCCACAGCGGAGAACTGCCGGGAAGGGGCCAGCGATTTCAGTTAATCGATTAGTAATCGTAGGTTTTTCATCCTAAATGATGAATGTAGATATTCTTTGTACAATTTTGGCCTAATTACCGCTCTGAGTGGGTTGTTCTTCCAGCACATTGCATGTTTTAGAGTCTGTGTTTTCCAGTTTACGATTATTCAAATTCTAAATAAGTTGATGATTATTTCAATAAATGATTAATTACGATCAATCCGATGAATTGTTTCAGCCTAATTGATATCGACCTATAATTAATGAAATTCCTGATTTGTAAATGGGAACAACTTTAGCAATTTTCATTTTATTTGGAAAACACCATTTTGAACGGACGGGTTATAGATTAAAGTTTTATGATATCAACATTAAAGTTCTGACCTGATAGGATCACTGTAATTTCATTCATCGTCAGACTGAATATAAACTCTTAACCTCTGCTACAGAAATTCAAAGAACCAGGAGGGACCTGTGGAGAAGCTGCTGGTGCTCCATCATTCAGACTGATGAGCTGCAGACTCATCCAGACAGAACCAGCTGGATGTTCTGGAGTCGTGGCCTATTTAAAGTCTCTGTAGGAGAGTCCCTACTCCAGCTCTGTTAGAAACCTTCCTTCTGTGATGCATTCCTGACATTGTGTGAGCTTCGTTCAAAACATGTTCTGCTGTCAGCAGAACTCAGAACCAGCTGGAGGTCTGTGCTGAGCTCCTCAGATTGCAGCTCTGCGCCATCTTGTTCACAATCTGCAGCAGGATCCTGGAAACATCTACAGCCGTCACAGCTGTGTAACGCTCAGGTATCTGGCTGACCTGATTACAGCCGGATCAGTCAGTCATTGAACCAGCAGAACCACATTCTGACTGGTATTGTTAGACTGACGCTGAGGAGGAAGAGGCTCAGCTTCACATTTTAAACCCATGCTGTAACTCCGGCAGCTTAGCTAGTGGTCGTCTTCCTTCTCGTCTTGGAGCTCAAACTCAGAACTGATGGAGAAAAAGGTTTAGTTCGTCTGTCTCTGTCCACCATCAGTAAAAACCACCTCCTATCGGACCCGGTTTGCTTCAACCTATTGGTCCAGTACATGGTTCTCTCTAAGTGAGACCCTTCAGAGGATCTGAGCCTGCAGGGACCCTCCTGGGTCTGCAGCAGCTCTTTACGGTCAATTAATCATTAACTAGATTACAGCAAGCATCTAAACTAATTCATTAACTAATAATTTTGTTATTTCCTGAAAATTTTTTAGATAACTGTATGAAATATTAAATGAATTTGACAAAAAAAATCAAAATAATTGAAACTAAATTTGCTCCATTGAAATGTTTCCACATAAAACAGCGTTTTACTTGGAGGTGATGCTAGGCTCCTGAAACATGGGAGGCTTAATCCAGACCAGAAGAAATAATCCAGAACAAGCTGATGGAACTAAACTAACGTGTAAAAACATTTGACTTTATCATTTGTTTTTCTGAGAAGCCAGAATAATCAGTCTAATCATAGCACAGAAACGTTGGTTACGTACTGTAACCCCAGATTCTATGAGTTTAGGCGCAGCCCTTTAAGCTCTGCTGAAAGTCACTAATGATATTCTTATTGCCTCAGATAATGGACTTGTGTCTGTACTGGTTCTGTTAGATCTCAGTGCTGCATTTGATACAGTCGATCACAATATTCTCTTGGAAAGGCTGGAATATGCTGTAGGGATCAGGTTTAAATCTTGTTCATGTAAATGATAAATCATCTTTAAACTCCAGGGTTAATTGTGGAGTACCACAGGGTTCAGTACTTGGGCCAATTCTCTTTATTATATATATGCTTCCAATAGGTAAAATTATCAGGCAGCATAGGATAAATTTTCACTGTTACGCTGATGACACTCAGCTTTACTTATCCATAAATCCTGATGAGCCCAACCAGTTAGATAGACTACAAGCATGTCTTGAAGACATAAAAACAAAAACACTCTGAAAAAGAAACTGCTTAGTCAATCAATTAATGTTACCTGTTAAACAGGTTTCTAGGATTTTCTTCTTTCACCTTTGGAAAATATGCCAGAATTAGAAACTTCAAGGCTGGACTATTGTAATTCTTTACTATCAGGATGTCCACAAAATGCAGTTAAAAGCCTTCAGCTGATCCAAAATGCTGCAGCAAGAGTTCTGATAAAAATTAAAAAGAGAAAGTAAACTTTACTTCTTACATTTTAGTGTCAAACAATTTAAAATCTTTTGATTTAACGATGCTCAAACCTTCAAATCAACTTTAACAGTATTCCCATTCTCCATAAACAAACATTTGGATCTATGGTGTTAAAATTCAAGCAATTATGGTAGGCCCTGATAATCTGGAGGCCCTCAGCAGTGGCTCAGTTTGCGAACGCTTTGGTCCGACTCTGAGCAAGTGAAAACTTGATCTCTTCCACTGTCAGCAGCAGTGATGGAGGAATGAAATCTCTAATAACCGTAGGAGATTGGACAGTTGGACCATGCTGCTGTGGCGCCAAGTGACCGGGTTAGCTTTTCAGGAGTCTATAACGACGGGTTTTGTGGACTTATTGTGCAACATACAGAAGAAAGGCTGATCGATCTGCTTGTGTTGTTAAGTAGACATTTGGAATTTTAAGGATATTTTAGAGGCTTGATGCCGGGTTTTCATAGAGACTATTTTTATTGTCCTCTTTCTGAGATCCGAGAAATGTCCAAAAACGTCCGGTTCGACAGCCTCGGGAGTCCAGGTCTAGCGCCACGATTTCAACAAAATCTTCCTCATCTGAGGAGGTTTCATGGAGGAGGAACAAGGAAGCCCTGACATTATTCAGATTTCTTTCATCATGGACTTCATGGAGCCATCAGCTGCTTCTTTTTAACAACAACACAGATTTAAGTCAGTTTCAGGGAACGCAACCAGAGGTACCATCGGGTCAAAGTTCTGAGCTACAAATGGGTATACACTCTCAGATCCTGTCTGTGTGACAGGACGTTTCTGAGCTCTGCAGCTGTCTGGATCTTCATACTGAGACTGAACCACGGAGTCAAACTGCAGCTGTCCAGCCGGAGAAGAAAGACGGACTCCTTTAATCCAGACTATTTAAAGCAGCTTTTAAAACAGAAGGAAACGCCTGATGTTAGTTCTACATCCGTCCATCCATCCTTATCTGCTGCTTACAGCTCCCACCCACTTCCTCCATCAGGACGAGGAGGACGAGGAGGGTGGTGAATGCACCCAAACAGATTCTCCTTCAGCTCATATCTTAGAGAATCTTCTAGCCTGCAGGTCGAGCCACAGGGCATGATGGGAACAATTAGAGGGTTAATGGAGAAACGTAATCTGGAGGGGTCAGTGCTCCGAAGCATATCTGAAGCTGGAGATACTACATTTACTAAAACGCCTCATAGCAGGCTAAAACACTGAAGCAGAGTTCAGCAGCAGGAAGCAGAACATCTTAAACTCTATCAGACGAGGCCTCCACAGTTCTGAGGAACCTGAGGGAGAACTCGGATGAGGAAGATGATCTTCTGTGTGTCAGAACATCTCACAGGACAGATTCCAACGAGCCTGCTGGTTCCGCAACTAAGAGCCAGATTAGACACTGAGTTGTTAAAGACGACCTAAAGCTAGCAGTGAAGGACAGTCACAGTTTGTCCTCCAGTCTCTGGTGGGAGCAGTTTGAAGATCGGAGCTTCTGGCTTTAAAAAAGCTGCCATCTCAAACCTGCAGGAACTTTATTTGGTTTCATCATCACCGCACGGAGCTGCAGAGGAAATCAGACCCTGAACTTCATCCATGTCAGTGTTGATCAGCAGTTCAGAGAGCAGCAGAACATCCAGACCTCCAACAGACCAAACTGGTCTGAACAACGTTAGGAAAACATGACAACTCGAATACAAAGAGGAGGTCCAACTGAACAAGAAGTGTCAGAACCAAGCTGCAGGATCCAGCTCATCAGTCCTCCGAACAGCTGCAAGCACACAAATCCTCACATGGAGACACAAACTGAGTTCTATGGCAAACCAGAGGAGCCAAAAAGGAAACTCTCAGCCATAAAATGAAATAAAATCGGTTCAGTAAAAATTATGGATTCAGCTTTATTAAAATTATGTTTTTTATTTAGCTTCAGTGGGTTTAAATGAAACGGTTCTGTCACAGACCCACACAGAACCGGTTCATAGCAACAGGTCCAGAGCGAGCGGGTCCAGCCGAGCCGAGGCTCTGAGTGTGAGCGGGTCCAGCCGAGACTAAGAGATTTAACTTTTCATAAATATGGCTGAAGGGTTTGGACTCAAAGGGCAGATTACCTTAATGATGCATTAACAGCCCCATAAAATAATGGGAGTTTTCAGCTTTGATGCATTTATAACCAAGAAAGGAAATCTGGAAATGTTCCAGATCAGTTTTTTCCTAAATTAATTACTTTTAGAAAGTCTTTTTTCAACATGACCATTTAATAAAAAGAAATCAATACACTTAAAACTGATCTCATAAACATGTTTCCATATTTTAAACCCATAGCTGGGTTCAAAGGTTAAATATGAGTCCTTTCAAGTTAAAGATGAGTTCCAGTGGTTGTGCAGCAGCACGTTGGTGACGGACAGGTGAGGTTCTGCTGGATTCATTAACCTGAGACCCTCTCTGATGTTCTGCAGCCAGTTTGTCTTCATCTGAGGACTCTGACCTCTGAGTACTCTGCTCACAGTAAAACAGCCTGACTCACGTCTGACGTCATGTTGAGTCGGCCTCTAAAACATCAAGCTGCACTCATCACTTCCTGTTTGCCAGAATGGACAAAGCTGCACGGCTCTTCAGCCGGCCGACAGGACGCAGGAACACAGAGCTTATTCTGCTCCTGCACACTGGGCGGATTGTCCTCAGACTCAGTGGACGTCTGATCTGCAGAAAGGATGAAGAACAGCTCTGAAGGAGCGATCAGCCTAATGTCTCTGCTCCATGAAACTCTAACCTTCTGCTCCACATTGCACAGGTGGAGCTACATTTCACGACTCAGAGCAGCCACGCCCACACTCAAACTGCTCCCTGTGTGTTACCCAACAGGCAAGGAGGCCACTTTCTCTCAGATCCACAGGTTCAAAGATCAGAACAACAAACAAAGCCTCTGTTCCTCTGAAGAACAAACCACGGAGATCACCTTCCACACCATCATTCATTTGAATCAAAATACAGAACCTCCTTCAGCAGCAGATCTCTCAGCAGGTTCTCTGTTACCTTTGTGGAGGAACTTTAGTCTGCTCTTCTTTCCAACATTGGTTCAGATCATTGAGGTTCCTGCTGAGATCTCTGAAGGTCCCACAACAGCATTTCAATCAGGTTTAGGTCTGTACTTTGACTGGACCACAGCAGCACCTTGATTCTTTTCTTTTTCAGCTACTCTGTTCTAGATCTGCTGCTGTGTTTAGGATCATGGTTCTGTTGATGATCCAGTTTGGACCAGGCTTCAGCTGTTTTACAGATGGACTTAAACTGGACTCTAAAATACTTTGGTATACAGAGGAGATCATGGTCCACTCAGGGACTTCAGGGTGAAAGATCCCATGGCTACAAAAACAAACCCACATCATCATCCCTCCACTGCTGTGCTTGACAGTAGGTATGAGGGGTTTGTGCTGATCTGCTGTGTTGGGTTTCCTCCACCATGGTTCTGTCCAGTATGGTCAAACATCTCTATTTTGGTCTCATCTGCCCAGAGGACATTGTTCCAGAAGTTTTATTTGTCATTCAGATGCAGTTTTGCAATCTAGCTCCTGCTGCCATCTTGTTTTTAGGGAGAAGAGGCTTTCTCCAACTCTTCCAAACAAACATACTGGTTCAGTGCCATGACCTTTAACCTGCTAACTGGGGCCTGTAGAGTCTGGAATGGAGCTCTTGGGTCATTCTCTGAGCTATGCATCTATAACTCCTCCCAGGTTGGTGGGCAGCAACAGCTGCTGCTCTCAGACCATTGCTGGCGTCTTACCGCCCTGACGTGGTGTTAACACACAGCTGGGTGCTCCAGAGCGACAAACTGTTAAACTCCTGATGATTATCAGGTGTAGCTGATCAGCAGCTCCTGGCTGCAGTGAAAGTGGACCAACCGGTACCAACACAGCGTTCCTGTTGCGGTTTAACTTTTGTTCAGTGATTAATGAAAGTGTGGATCTGTTATGTTTTATGAATCTGAGGTTTGAATCATCATCGACCTGAAGAAGATCAGATGATTTATTTATTTTGTTCTGGTGTTTAAACCAGATCATTAAAGAAGCTGCCCTTCCTTCTTTCTGTTCCTAATCTGGACTCACCTGTCCAGGTGAACCAACAGAAGTCCAGGTTTAATTGGATCAGTGCTCTCAGCTTCTTTTCATTTTTGACACATTTTAAATAACTTTTAAAGTATGACGTCACCCTCACCATGTGAAACCTGACACTCATACCTGAGAGCTTTTCTTCTTTCATGCACAAAAACCACATAGTTTCTGTCTCTGAGATTACTCTGCTCGGTCCTGGTCCGGTTCTGTGTTTGACCCACCTTCAGGGGCGCCCCAAGTAACTTGTGGATTACGGTGATCTGCTCGCTCAGCGGCTGGTCCTCCTCCAATGTCACCGTGGGAGGTCTTCGGGGTTCGGGAAAGTTCGTGCAGATAAACGGGTCCGAGTCCTCCAGGTACTGGACCCGGCAGGTGACGGAAGCCATGGCCGACAGACCGCGACCAGACTGCGTTTGAGCTGCTGAGAGAGTCCGTGTGGTTCGGTCCTCAGCAGAGGAAAGTTTAAATGAAGCTGAACGGAACGCTGCCCTGTCTGTCAAACCGGACATAGAACACCCAGACTACGTCCGGTTGGGCCTTTCAGAATAAAGCACAGCTGATCAACGAGCTCCTCATTCACTGTTCCCAGGACCAGAACTAAACACGGCGCAGCAGCAGAACCGGTCTGGTCCGTGTAGGTTTTAATTAGGTATTCTCACAAAAACCAGCGACGGCAAGCCGTTTTAACATAAATTCGGTTCCGTCTGACTATCCGTAATTACATTCCAGATATCTGAAAATGTATTTTGACTAGACAAAACTACATTTTGACTATCCGGAATGGTAATTTAAGATATCTCCATTTACATTCTGACTAGTAAGAATAATAATTCAAGATATCTTCAATTACATTTTGACTAGTCAAAATTCCTTTCAAGATATCTCAAATGACGTCACCGGATTCGTCATTGGAAGGGTCATACATCCGTAAGTATAATTTAAGATATCTCGGACGTAATTATGACTAGTCAGAATTACAATTTTAGATATCTTAAGTAAGAGATTGCGTGTAAGCCCCTCTTTAGCTGGACTGAGCTGTCCAAATAATTCCCTGAACTTCCAATGGCGCTGGCAGTTTTAGACAAAATTGTAAGAAAATGCCACAAAATAGAAAGATCTTTTCAGTGTGGGATATGCGGAGAGCGCGAGAATCGTGTACTTGAAGAAGAATGTTTAAGAAATTTGCAAAGAATTTCTGATTTACTTTCTGCCGACACACAACGCCCTGAAAAATGGCTTAGAGGAGCTGAAAGTGCTGCTGTCGACCCATGTCCAAGCTGGAAATGGGGAATATCCCGCAGCTCGGGCCAGTTCAGGTAATAACCAGATGTAGTTTTTATAAAGTGGTAAAGCTGTCTGCCTCTTCGGAAATTATAAAAAGCCAGCCAGCTCTTGAATTTGTCATGCAAGGGACATTATAGCATCCTCTCCCTCTGTAAATAAAAGCGCACCTCTGGTTCACGTCTGATTCACACTTTAAGTTGCTTTCCAGCGGTTATAAAAGTTTAAAGCTTTGTGTTCATGCATTTGGAACAGGAAATTATGTATATCAAAATAAATTTATACATTGTGTGAAATGCATAATGTAACCCTTAGGAGACACAGGGACACCTCTAGAGGATAGACAGATATAGACAGACAGACAGAGAAAAATAGATGTATAAAGTAAACATTGTGCTGAGGTATTTAAATATGATTCTATTTTAGGTGGTCGAGGTAGACCAGCTATTCATATTACAAGAGAGCAGATCCACTTCTTTTGGCCCAAGGACACACGGTCAAGAGGATGGCAAACATCTTTGGATGCTCAACATCATTTCTTTATAAAAAGTCCAAAGCACTTGGTGTACCAATCAGGGGAAGGTTGGCTGCTGTTACTGATGAAGATCTTGAAACTAATATCAGACAACTTCAATCCCTGTATCCAAATTCTGGGACTGAGGTATGGAATCTAAATATATTGCTTCTGAAAAGTAATATGTTCAACAGTGGTGGTGCAGAATACTAATTATTTTATTATTTAATGTAAATGTCACAAATGATGATTTAAAACAAATATTTATTTTATGAACAGATATGAAATCTGAAACCTATATTTTATAAAAGATTACTTTCAAAATGTAAAATTGTGTGGTGGTTTGAAATAGTAAGACCACATGTCCTCCATTAAACCAGATGATGCGAGGCTTGTTGCACGCAGGAGGACTAGTGGTTCCACGACGTAAGGTCCACGAGATGATGGCTCGAATCAACCCGATGGCAACTGCAAGGAGGTGGAGCAGTGCAGTGTCTCCACGTGTCTATCATGTGCCATATCCCAACAGTTTATGGCATATTGATGGCAACATGCGTCTCATAAGGTATCTGAAAATATCAAGGATGTATTTTAGAGTGAATATCTTAGAACTAAATTCACTATACACATTTGAACACATTATTCCTTATACAGTTTTTTGTATTTCCATTTAGGTGGGGCTTTGTGGTCCATGGTGGCATCGATGGATGTTCTCGCTTAATTACTTACTTGAACTGTAGCACAGACAATCGCGCCTCAACAGTGCTATTTCATTTTCTCAAGGCAACAGGCCTCTATGGTTTACCTTCTAGAGTGAGGTCAGATCATGGTGGCGAGAATGTGCAAGTGGCACTGGTGATGAACCTCCTGCAGGGCATTGAACGTCGGAGTCATCTAACTGGGGAATCCATCCATAATCAGAGAATTGAGCGTCTTTGGAGGGATGTGTTTTTACATGTTCTGGAACCATTTTATAGCATGTTTTATAATCTTGAAGATTCAACCCTCTTGGATCCCAGCAACGACGTGCACAAACTTTCTCTTCACGTAGTTTTTCTAACTGAGATTCAAAGCCGACTAGAACAATTCAGAAAGGCATGGAACCACCATTCCTTGCGTACAGAAAACAAAACACCAACACAAATCTGGACTGAACTGATGTTAGCAAACATGGGTGCCAACAGCACAGCAACTAACGTGTTTGGTGAAAATTCCAGCACACCAGAGACTCTTGAAGAACTTCTGCAACAGCATGGCCTTTGGCACCTTCCAACCACTGATGCTGAAGAGGTTCCTAGTGTAGTTGTAGAACCACCCCAAACCAGGCTCAGTCAGCAGCAACTTCAATCAGTTAATCTTGCAGTCAATCATATTTCTGATCTGAAGGAGAAATACCAGGCCTGTTGTGCAGAAATTGCTTTATTGATTTACGTAAATGTCACTATGTTTGAGGAGTGACAAACATCAAGAACATTTGATCAAATGCATTGTTCTAAAGATACAATTACTACAAATAAAACTCAGAATTGACATTAGGAGGTTCTTCATATACCGCCAGTCGTTGCTGCCGTTCTTCAATTGTCTAAAACATGAGTACTAAAACCTCTAGGTAATCCATAAACCACTATCATCCTAACAATGTAATAGTTCTTACTTTTATGCGTCTTTCCTCCCAGTACTTGTAACACCGTCTTTTCCTTTCCTTGTAGAAAAAAAATTGTGAGCAACAACAGCAACAACAAATGATGATAACAAAAATGTTAACTCACATTTTCTTGGTCTGCGAGCAAAGACTCTTCATACTCTTCATCTTGCTGGGACAGCAGAGATCGCCGATGTAGAAGTGTCTATTGTGAATACAGCACAGAGTCAACATCAGAAAAAAGATGTAAAACCATATATTGTTCTTGAAATGAATGACCTGCTCTCCCCCAAATGTTGTCTGTTGGTACTCTCAGCCTCTGGGGAGATATCCTGTACTTCTGGTGCAGTTGAGGGTTCTGGAAACAAACTCCTGGACATTGCTGAGGTTGAGTAGGTTTCCTAGACATTATCAAGACATTTCAAATTATGGTGGCAGATATTACTCCGGATATACCATACTACATAAAATAATTTTTGTGTACAAAACAATCATACCTGTGACCCATCTGCTCTTGGTAGAATGTAGAGTCTGCTTTTGCCAACTGCTTTTCCTTCAGCTCCCTCACAGAATTCACTTGTAGTTTTTTTATCTTTCGTCCTTTTCCAGCTCTTGCCAGTTCAAAGCCAACCAGATTTAGACTGATGTGTGGGTAGCTTTGACACACAAAGTTATTCAGTTCAGACAAGCTCCAATTCAGGTTAATTTTGGAGGTCTTGGTTTCTGTCCCCTCATGCACAGGGTTGCCTGAATAATCAATGGTGACAAAGCAATGTTAAACACAATAACAAAGAACATGCCATTTAAGTTTAAACTCATCAGCCCGCCAGGTGACTCTGGTGAAAGAGTAAAATTATGATAAAGTGGTGACTTAAAACCCAAATGGAGATGTTAAAAGCAAAAGTGCCTCCTTCTGTCACATTATGCGGGTGTATGAAATAATGTCATTTTTGAAAAAATATGCCCACCTAATCCATGGTTCTTCAGTCTTTGTACATCCGAGGGAGAAGGAAGAACGTCAATATTAGGGCCAGAAAGCGAGAAAATATTTGTCTCTCCATACAGCGCTTGGCTGCCTCCCAACCGATCCTGCAATGAACACAACAGAATCACACCATTGATGCTCCATTGATGCTCCATTGATGCTAACTGGTTGCCACATTTCACAAGTTTCAATAAGGAACGCCCACCACGGCTTCTCACGTAATTATGAAAATTGTGAAATTAAATTAAAATGTGAAAGCCAATAATTTGATTTCTCATAATGAACAAAGACTGGCTACTTGTCCAGGTTTTACCGCCTCTCTCCGTTGCTGGTGCGAGATAGGAAGAAATCATAACAAATCGCTTCAATAAGGGACGTAAAATTTACTTGCCAAAATACTGGACTATTCCATATTTTATAGGGCGGATGACAACTCCAGTGCAAACTAAATAAGCTACTTAAATTTTGCCAATATTTCTTTATTCCACTAGCACGAAGCTAACGTCGCCTGGAAAGCTACAGTTATATGAACCAGCATCTGAACATCCACTTTCCTTGACTTCTCTGCACTTGACGTCGAAAAAGTCTTCTTGTTGCAGAGAATAAATTATCCGTATTTCTTAATTCATGTCGAGCACGAGCTGCCGCGCTGAATATTGTGTTAAAAACACGAGTATTTGAGCTGGACTGACCTGACATTGTGAACTGCTGAACTAGCCAAAGGCTAGAAGGCCTTACACCCTGTCCGCCAAAATGCTACGTAAATCAGTGACGTTTTGACTAGACAGAATGTTAATTTAAAATATCTTAAATAGAAAAGTTGAATAATTCAAGATATCTCTAATTCATTTAGAGATATCTTAAAAGGAATTTTGACTAGTCAAAATTATAATTCAAGATATCTCTAATTTAGTTTTGTCTAGTCATTATTTGCTTTTAAGATATCTATAATTTGATTTCCACTAGTCAAAACTACATTTCTCCTATCCAAAAATACATTTAAGATATCTTGAATTATGGACTAATTAGAGATATCTTTAATTAGAATTATGACTAGTCAAAACTACAATCGAGATATCTTGAATTTACTTTTTGACTAGTCATAATTTAATTGTAGATATCTGAAATGTGTATTTCAGATAGTCAGTAATTCATTTTAGATATCTTGAATTGAAGTCCCCATACAAAACAATGGTAAATCTGACGTCATTTTGACTAGTCAGAATGTAATTAGAGATATCTTAAATTGCTAAAACGTCTAGTCATAAAACAATTTGAGATATCTGGAATGTAAGGGCGGCAAAACCG
Source organism: Crenichthys baileyi (assembly GCA_036173005.1). Taxonomy (NCBI): domain Eukaryota; kingdom Metazoa; phylum Chordata; class Actinopteri; order Cyprinodontiformes; family Goodeidae; genus Crenichthys; species Crenichthys baileyi. The sequence continues at coordinate 569,995 of JAHHUM010001484.1, forward strand.
AATTTATGTTAAAACGGCTTGCCATAAGCGACGACAACTTGATATTTAAAAGATAAAACTAATAAACTATAAATTCAAGCTGTTTCTCTTTGTTGTGTCAACACGTATAAACAGAGAAGCACATTTGGGTTGGGGTTTATTATTTTCATATTCAAAATAAGAGGAACAACAATGACCTCATGACGTCACTGCCCATATATGGTAGGGCTGAGCGCCTTGGGGCTCTTGTGACCTTAAAAACAAAAAAAACAAAATAAAAAATATGTAGGACAATAGCTTTGAGAAGAAACGGTGCCTCCTACAGTTTTAGTTGCATAACTATCTCTGTTTTAGTTTCTGTTGCTGCTGATTTTAGTTTGATCAATTTAAACATAAAAAACAAACAAAATCAATGTAATTCATTCCCCTGCACAGACCCGTGCTTCAGCCCACCAGGCAACAGGTCAGACAGGATATTATTAATTTATCTCCTGGGTCAGGCTATAATCATTTTCTGCTGCTGACACAGTTATGGGTTGCTTAGTTGAGCTGCTAAAGTGAAGTGGAATCTAAAATGCAAAAATTAAATTCACTGAACCTGTTTAAATGCAGTGAAGCATAATTAGCATCATGTTTAACTCAGTGTATTAACACAGTGTTAAGTCAGCTACAACAACCTTTAATTTCCCTTTAGGATTAATAAAGTATTTTTGAATTTGAATTATAGTTTGCCAGAACGTAAAGAGGTGAGTATAACCATCTGTTACTGACTGATTTATTGACAAAATGTCTGGATTAAATGTTTGTCGAGCTCAGAGACGAGCACAGATAACTCTGTTTCCATAGCCCCCATCCGAAGAAGGTTCTCCCCAGTCTGTGTGTTATGTCCTGAGAGCAGGCCAGCCCAGTTCTGTGCTCCTCGAGAACCTTCAATTCTCTAAAGGCTAAGATGATCCAGAAACTACTGGCTCCTTTATAGGGGACAGATCATGCAAAATCCACATTTTGTAGCCCTTAAACAGCCCTTTGTTGGGTGTATTAACCCACACATTTCATTACACCGTCTCCCAGCATCAGAACAGATCAAAGTGCCTGGTTAAAATTTTAGTTTTCATGGAAATGTTTCCACATTAGTGGGGAAATTCCTATTTCTCCACCTCAACGATGAGTTCTTCATCAACCTCCTCCAGTATCAAGAAGGCTTTGCTGAAAGACTTCATCTGATTAAGGGGTCAGTTCCTTCTGTCTATGGAAACGACGACACAGCAAAGTGGTAAACTGTAAATAATGCTAAAATGACAAATTTTATTTTTGACATGAATTTATTGTGTGTTGGTATGATGTCCTGGCCATAGTTCTGATAGTTCTGAATAAGGAGATGAGAGATCACAGCAGAAACATTTTCTCTGTAATGTAATGTGACGAGTTTTCATGTTCAATCTGAAATAAACAGTTGACATAATCGAACCTTAAAGTTAAAATGAGTTCATTTTTCCTCCAATAGTTGTGTTTGGATCATGGTGATGCTGAGACCTTCTTGGATATCTGGGATCACATGTTCTTCATCATGCAAAAACATCAGTGTGACCAAAGTTTGGCTTTTATTCTGAAGAAAATAAAGTGGAGCTTCCGGTTTGATACGCGGTTGTTTGATAGTGAGGATCTGTTAGGTTACATCGTATGGATCCAGAATAAATCATGAACTCAGACAACAATGTGAAACTGTTCTGGAGTCAGTTTATGAGGCAACACCTTCAAACTTTACTCTACTGTTTCAACAGAACGGAGGAATGGTCAACAGCGCCCTCTGGTGGTAGAATCATTGCAGCACACTTGCAGATCAGCCAGAAATAAGCTTCTAATAATAATAATAATAATAATAATAATAATAATAATACTTTTAAATTTTAAGGCTTTTCTCCCATTTTTTCTTGATTTAATTTTATTCTATTTTGGCCTGGTCCTTTCTTTTCCTCCTGGATGCTGTGCTTTAACTCTTCATAGCGGATTTTTGCTGAGTTATGACATTTTTCTGTCAGTATTCTTCATGATAATCTGAATCTCTGCTTTCTGAGACACTTTCTGATGATTTCTTCTTTTTGTTTTATTAGTTTGTTATTAGTTTGTTTTTGTCTGAATGGCTCCACTTTGGTTAGCTGTAACAGAATACCAGGATATCTTGAACAGACTCTGCTTCTTTGTGTTTATAGTTTTAACAAAATAAAACCTTTAACCTTTAAACTCATAATGTGGTTCTTAATTCAGAACGTTCCTGTGAATCACTCCTTATTTCAATTTCTGTGTCAGTTTGATGTTCTAAAAGAAATAAGCAGCTCAGAGATTAATTCCATGATTCAAATTATTCTAACCTAACGTATGAAGATAAATAAATTGTAATTTATTCTGCAGGCGCCCTTCTTTCTACAATCCTATCTTTGTATCAGTTTGAGCCCGTGTTGTGTTTTTATTCTAGAAGTTTACAGTTTTGGGCTTTCTGCAACATTTCCTCTCCCTGTTAATCTGCCACATTTTGTGTTTTTTTTTTTAAGTATTGCGTTGACTTCAGATCATTGGGGATTTAAACAGCCTCCATCCTGTTTGCTGCTGCAACCGGACCTTTGACTGGACTGAAGTAAACTGATTTAAAGACGGTAAAAGTCTTGCAGGAGCTCCTCCAGATTGACATGCAAACCTTCATCATGATGAGGATTGTCCTAGCTGCTGATGGTCTCTTTATACCCCTCTTATACCAGAATTTTATAGAGGCCAGCTGGAAGCATGCAGATTGTTAAAGCTGGAGGACTGCAGAGAGTGCAGCCTAAAACAACTTTAGCATGAGAGGTTTTTCCCTATTAATATCTGCTTTTCACAAACCAAATGAATCAAAGGCAAAAACACGTGTTCGATCCCACCTAATACCAACCCTCCAGTTTGACCAGTTTGCACGGTGCAGTTTGTAGAAGCTCCAGCAGGAGGCAGCATTACTCCATGTCTCCCTGTGGATGGACAACTTGCAGCGGGATTGCGTAAGAAAAGTGATGAAAGAGACCGAAACACACACACACACACACACACATACATCCGTGTTTTACTATATTTGTGAGGACTTTTCAGTTACTTCCATTGACTTCCATTCATTTTCCTTGATTTTTAGTGCCTAACCCTGACCCTAACCCTAACCAGTTCATACCTAACCCTAACCATAACTCAATTCATACCCTAGTTCTAAACGTAACCCCTATCCCAAGAACGGAATTTGGAAAAGTGAGGACCAGGAAAATGTCCTCACTTTGCGGCAAAAATATGAAAAATGGTTCTCACTCAGCAGCAAGTACAACTACACACACACACACACACACATAGAGGACTTTAAACTAACTTATTGGCTGAGTCTGTGGTTGAATATTTCACCTCGTTATCGATCCATTGATCAATCTGACACATCAACCCACAGGCTTTGCCTATTAACTGTCCGTTGCCATGGTGACCACCATAACCAAACCCAGCATTGCTGACATTAGCTTCCAAGTTTTTTCTTTTCTTGGAAGCATCAGTTGGAAAAAGGAGCCAAGAATAGAGAAGAGGAAGGACCCGGGGACTTCAGCAAGGACAGAAAGAGGCATCAGAGCACCTACTGTCTGAAGATGCCATGTACAACTTCACTGACCTTTGACCTCAAAGGTGAGAACAGATGGACTGTCAGATCTTTCCCACCTTGAGATGCTGCTGGCCAGATGATCCCATTTAACCCGGTTTCCTTACTGGGTCCTGTTCTAACATCACAGCTGATTCTGGTTTTATGTGAACCAAACTGGGACTTCCTCGGTTTCTCCACAATCTCCCGCACACCTCAGTAAACCCTCTCAAGGTGGGAAGACATCAGCAATGACCTTGGAGAAGCAGCTGTTGCTGGGTTATGAAGCTATTTCCAATCTGATGCATCTGCTACTTTCTGTCCTAATCCCTGTGGAAGCAGCAGGGGTGTACTTAGTTTTTCACTCACAGCTTTGTGGAATCTGTTGTGCGTTTTTTATACACTTGAGGTTAGACTGTAAATACAGATGAAGTGTTTTGATTCAGGCTGCGTTCAGTGCAGTGAGAGTTATTCTAACTTATATATGTTTCATTAAACTTCATAAAAGCATAAAACTAATAAACTTTTCGAAGCTGCTCAATCTACAGTCGTCACTGTGACCTTTGCTCCACCACAGACCTTCTCAGGATCTTATCACCACTGATCTGAAATCTCTTGATTCTTACCTGTGACACACCTGAGCAGCTGGGCGGGGCAGGGGGAGTTCAGATGGGGGAATCATGTAGAAAGAAACTGGTGACGCATCGTGATCTAAATGAAACGGACAGAAATGGAAACAGGCTCAAAGCTGCAGAGGAACAACCGACTGAGCAGGAAACCTCAGGTTTATTTTTTACCTCCATATATCACCATGGTAACCAATGCTGGGATGTTCAAGGCACAAAGAACCACCAGCACCAGCTTACCCCATACTCTCTGTGTTTGAAAAACAGCAAAGTCCACTACACCGCCAAATATTGCCCAAGTCAGTCATTACATATAAAACAAAATTCAGCCTTCAGAAGCCTCCTCATCACTAACCAGAGTCCAGCTGTGCCTAATTTATTCTGAGTCTAACTGCAGATGTTCTGTTTCTGGGCTCAGAAGTTCTTTAAAGAACATTAGAGAACATCCATCCATCCATCCATCCATCCATCCATCCATCCATCATACATCCATCATCCATCCATCCATCCATCCATCCATCCATCCATCATACATCCATCATCCATCCATCCATACATCCATCCATCACCATCCCCATACATCCATCCATCCATCCATCCATCCATCCATCCATCCATCATACATCCATCATACATCCATAATACATATATCACCATCCATTCATCCACCATCCTCCATCATCCATCTCCATACTCCATCCATCCCCATCCATCCATCAACACCCATATACATCCATCCCTCCCCCATCATCATCATCCATCCATCCATCCATATCCCCCATCCTCCCATACATCCATCCATCACCTCCCCCTACATCCATCATCCATCCCCCAATTCCATCCTCCCCCTATCCATCCACCATCCATCCATCCTCCACATACATCCATCATACATCCATCCATCCATCCCCCATCCATCCATCCATCCATCATACATCCATCATCCCAACATCCATAACCCTCCCCTCCCTCCCTCCTCCCCCCACCCCTACTCCATCCATCCAAAAACACCACACCACCATCCAAAATCCATCCATCCAAAACCAAAACCAAACCAGCCCTCCATTTTTTTCACCCCAAACACAAACTCCCATCACCCCCAACCCCCCTTTCCCTCCCTCCAATCCACCCCTCATCCATCCGCCCTCCCGCCCTTTCCCTCCCCTCATCCATCCCTCCCCTCCCCTCAACCCCCATCCATCCCTACCCTCCATACCCCCTCCACCCCTCATAAAATAAAACATCCCATCCCTCCCCTCCCTTTTTAAACCATCATTTCCACCACCCAAACCAAACCCAAACCAAAACCCTCCATCCACCATCCATCATCCCCAAACACCATCCAAAACCATCCTAACAAAATCCCCCATCCCTACACCACTAAATTCCATCCCTCATAAATCCCCTCATCCCCTCCAACCCAACCATCCTCCATCCATCATACTTTCCCCCATTCAACCCCCATCATCCCCTCCATCCCTCAAACCATCATACTCCATCAAACCCTCCATCCATCCTTTATACCTCCATCATCCTCCATCCAACCTTTCCCTCCATCCATCCCTAAAATCCCCTCATCCATCCATCCTTTTTCCCTCCCATAATCCATCCATCCCCTTTCCCTCATACACCATCCATCATCCCTCCATCCATCCCTCCTCCAAAACATCCCCTTATCCCCTTCCCTCATCCTCCGCCTCCATCCCTCATACATCCATCCATCCCTCCTCCATCATCAAACCCCTCCATCTATCCAATCCATTTTATCCATCCATCCATATCCATCCATCCATCCATCCATCCCCCATTTAAACCATCCCTACATCTTATCCCCTATCCCCCCAAAAATACACATTTCCCCCCAAAACCCTCCATCTATCCCTCTCATCCCCTCCATCCCTCCTCCATCATCCATTCCCTCCACCTTTCCCTCCATCCCATCCACTCCCCACCACCCCTCATCCATCCCTCCATCCATCAAAACCCTCCCTCCAAACCATCCATCCCTCCATCCATCCATCCATCCCTCAAACCCCTCCCTCCATATCCATCCATCCATCAAACCCCCCTCCATCATCATCCATCCCCTCCATCCCATCCATCCACCATCCCTCCAAACATCCACCATCCAAACATTCTCCATTCTCAAGGCTTTTTCTTAGGTCCCAAAAACAGGATAAAAAGCAGATCTGTTCTGGTTTCCATCCTTCTCGATTTTGTCTGATTTTGGGACTAGCCCTTTATACCCCCCCATCCATCCGGGTGGGGCAAGCACTTTCATTCCCCCTCAACCCCCCATGGGGGCAGAACTTGCCCCTGTTTTACAACCCCTGCATCAGCCGGCTTCCAGAGGAAGAAGAAAAACAACACACAGCGTGATCAGAAAAAACCCGGGCAGAAACAGCCCCGGCCCGTCATTAACTTTTGCAAACCGCTGGGCCAAGTGGGGGGACCCAAAGGGCGAGTGATGGACGGGGCAAAACCCCCCCCGACACCCCCCCTCTCCACCACAGGGGGCCCCCGGGTTTTGAAGAGGGGCAGGGCCCGTCCCCAGCAGGAAACTGTGAGGCAAAGACTTTCAAAAAACGGTTCTGCAGGGAGTTTAAATGAGGTGGCTTTTCGGCCCTCAACAGTTTCTGAAACCCCGCCTTGGGAAAGTTAACGTTGATTTTACAGTGCAGCAAGTGACAGTTAATTAAATGTTAAAAGTTTTCCAAATTTGATCGTTAACTGGGTAAATTTAAAGGTTTTTTTAAAATCATGTAATCACGATTTAAAAACGCAACCCGGTTTAGGAACAGGACCACATGGAGAATTTCTGTGGATTAAACTGCAACACAATTTAAAAAAGCTTTTACAGATGATTGGAGATGATAATTTTAAAAAATAGGAAAAATTATTTTATCATGGGGAAACTGAAGGCCAAAAATAAAATCAAACTGATGAAGAAGAGAAAAATTAAACTATGAACATGAAAAACCCTTCAATTCTCAGGAACCTACAAGACGGACGTCAGTTCCCTTCTGGTCTGGAAACACCTAAAAGTCTGCATTTATCTTCTGGACCTGCTGAAGCAGAGAAAGATGGAAATTTTTGATATCAGACCTTTTCAGGGTTTTTTGTTGTGTTTTCTCTGAAATGACACCCGATCCTGAGGGGACCGGGTTTCAGCTGAAAACACGGGGCGGTGAGGTTGTGGAAATGCCCCAAAACCGTTTCTACATGACTCAAAGGGACAATGGTGGGGGGCGAGCAGTTTTGGGGGCAAGGCCCTGGGAGCCCCTGGCAGCTGGGTGAAAAAACAGACGGCAAGGGGGTTTCAGCCTGAGGCTGTGAATGTGTCTGTGAGAGGTGAGGGTGTGTCATCCTGCAGGTGTCTGTTTTTGTTTTCAAAGGGACCAGGATCAACAGCCCACCATAAAAAAATCATTAAACTTAATTATAGGGCCCCTGGGGATTCATCTGCTTTTGCAGAACCCAACCCGGGGTTTTTTGTCCATGTTTTTGGTTTTAACTGTTTTTTTTTTGTGAAACCATCCTTCATGATGAGGCCAAAATGATTCAGACCCCTGTCAGATTAAGGTTTAAAGTCATCTTTTTATTTGACAAAAAAAAAATGTTTTTGTCCCGACCGGAAATGATTATTAATGTTTTTTGGGGCAAAAAACCCCGCCAGAGTCCAGTCCTTTATTCTTATCCCTAAATTTGCGGGGGAGCTAAAGATTGGGGGATGGTAAGAAAACCTTGGGAACCCCCAAAACTTTTGGAAACTCTCACCAAAAAATAAAAACCCTTTTAAAAACCCGGGGGAACGTGGAGAAAGCTGGGGGGCCCTTTGGGGGAAGAGTCTTTAATCATGTGATTTCCAATTAAGATTTTTTTTTCATTGGGTTTAAAAAGGAAAAATATTTTCTTGGGCAGATTATTTTTATTTAAATGTAAATAAAAACATAACTTTATTTTTTCAGTGACTCATGTTCTGTCAGTAGAATGAAAAAAAATTTCCAAGGGGGGATGAAAAATTTTTGGACTCCACCCGTCCCAAACAGTTTGATTTTTTCTTCAGAAGGGAAAATTTAGGCTTTGGGTTCCCCCGGGAAACAAAAATGCTTTTTTCCCCCCTCCTAAAAAGGAAATGGAACTTTTAAATGACAGCTTTAGGAATCAGTCCAGGTTCTCCAACCTGGTTCTGCAGAAACAGAACCTGACCCGAATGAAGGACTGTCACTCTTTAAACTCAGGGTTAAATATTTATATCAATTCTAATTTTAAACCAAAGAAAGTTTTAAATGTTACTTGTTCCCAGATCTTGATCCATCAGGATACTTTGTGGACCAAGGTCCTGTAGCTGCAGAACAAGCCCATATTATCACTCCTCCACCACCATGCTGCACAGTTGGTAAAGTGTTTGTGCTAATATGCTGGAATTGGTTTTCTCCAGACATGGAGCTGAGCCTTATAGGAAAACATTCAGACTCATCTAACCCTAACCCATATTCTGGGTTTGGATGGACTAGGCTCATTTTTAGACTTCAGTAAAATCTGATATTTCTAGACATCAGGAATGTCCAAATTGAACAAACACGTTTTTTTCATGAGCTGTGGGGCTTCAGGCTATCTGGAGCCTGAAAGGTGTTTTCTGGCCCGGAAGGGTGGGGAAAAATCTTTGATGGGTTTCCCGAGCCTTTAAAATGTTTTCAACCCCCCGAAAAAAAAAACCGGGTACTGTAAACGATCACCACCACTCAATAATCCTGCATTATTACTACAGTGTGTACAGTAGTAATCAGAAGGTGGTGGTCCAAGCAGCAGTCATCATCCTGTTGGCTCACTGCTCCACCTATTGACCAACCCTGCTGGGATTTGAACCCTTGACGCCGGCTGCACGCTTTGCTCAGAGTGTCGGCAGGCTTCCACTCAGAGGGGGCCGCTCTCTGCTCCCTCACCTTCCCCCCACTTCTTCAGCCAATCAGGGAGCAGAAGAACTGGGTGAGGGGTGGCGATCAGCCCGGACGACTTGCTGCTTGTTGCTCAACCGGCAGGGCCTTCTTTTTCTTCCTCTTCCTCCCGCGTTCACCCCGACCCTCCTCACACTCAGAGCTGTATATTTCTGCATCCCTGCTCCCTGGAGCAGGAGTTTCAAAACTAGCTCATGCAACAACTAGTGAAGAGATTAAATGATTAATGAAGAGCTGCTGAGTGAGCGACTCCGGGAGGTTCAGGTCTTAGTTCTCTGGTCCCCTGAGTTAAGTTTGGGGGCCAATAATAAAGCTGGCCACTGTTTCCAAATAATCATCAAGCACGTTTTCCATCAGCTGTCTCCTACCAGAGCTACAGCTGCAGATCTGGAGTGATCAGATCCAAAGATTCCTGCTGGTTGTGAAGACTCTCTACTGCAAACCTACTGAGATCTGAGGGGTTCCAGGAGAACTAAAGGTGGGTTTCAGCAGGTAAGGTGATGCTTCTGAAACATAAACAAATGTTTGTGGAGGTAAACTGATGCTTCATCACTTCTCAACTGAAGAGCTGGAGTCTGAGCCCTTATTCCAGCTGAAACACACAGAACTGTTTCTTTATACCTGGCAACACGTTTAGCAAATCTGCCTTTTATTTTAATACGTGAGCAGAATATGGTGCTTTAGGTAAGTAATGCTCCAGTGCATTTAACCGCTGCAGAAAACACACTTTGCTCACTACATTAATCAGGCAGAAAAAAATCCACTTCATGAGTGGTGCAGCTCTCACATGCCATGTAAACTGCAGATGTGCACCACTTTCACAGAGTCAATGCAACTGCAACGCAAACATTGCAACAAAAAGCCGGTAATCACAACACTTAAACAAATGCTCCGTCTGTGCTAATGAAGATTCCCTCACCTCAGGATGTTAAATGCAGTGTAACTGAAACTGAAACTGATGGCATGACCTATCTCTGATTATGCTGCTAACAATGATCTCACCACTTGGGGGCACTTATACATTATTAAACTATTATTCTCAGGTCAGTTAATCTTTGAATATAGAAAAAAACCAAATCAAATTTACGATAGCAATGTACTCCATCCAGATGAATGTTATCGCTGACCTTTGAACCCAATACACACACACTCTACAGCAGCTTCACAGAGTCAGGCAATCAGCCACAGAAATTAACACGGCTAATCAGCCAAAAGGCCTACATCTACACTCAGCAGCTCAGGATTGTTTCAAAGCTGTTTTAAACTCCATCCAATCAGCAGACAGAATATTCGAGACCCGCAGCAGCCTGGTGTTGGTCGGTTTTAGGACTAAAACTGAGCTGGTGAAAGCAAAGCGCTGTGTACATCTGGACTTTATAAAGATCTACACAGACCTCCATCTATTTCCTTGCAGGGTAGAGGTTCCAGGTTTCTAAAATGTGAAAAGAAGCTGTAGCACTCGCAAAGAACGAATGCACGCACAGGGAGAACATGCAAACTCCATACAGAACGGGCCTGAATGGGTTTCAGACCCAGGACCTTCTTGCTATGAGACAACAGTGTTAACACCCACTCCACAGTACAGCCCGGTGTGCTGCCAGGTGAGGATGGACAGAATCATGTTCAGCTTTCAGCTTTGTTTAGAGGCTTCTCTCTGGTTACTGATTCCTCCATGTTGATGATTGATGAGGCTCCATGTGTTTCCATGTGGCTGTAATTAAATTAAACTGTGCTCAGACTGAATTTACAGTTGCTCCATAACAACTTTAACTCATTCACATGTAATAAGTCATGTTTAAGTGGTGTGCAGGATCAGTGTCAGCTTCCCTGGTGTTAATTAGCTGGATGGTGAAGGAACACACTGGGACTGACTGAATCCAGCAGGATAACTCAGCTCCTTGGTTTCATCCTGGAGCAGATTAAACTGAAGTGTGAGGACAGAGCTCAGGAAACCTGCAAGGTGCACAACTGTTTCCTGATAAAGACCTGATGTTTTCACTTTTCCTGCACGAGATTCCCTGATAACAGAGCTGCAGATCTAATCAGTCTGGACCCAACATGGACACTGGAGCTCTTTGTAGACCAGGTTTGAGACTGGCTGCAGTTCGGTCCAGATGTCAAGCTGCAGTCCAGGTCAGACAGGGAGCTGGACATTTTTTGTCTGTTCTGAAGTGTCTTTATCTTTGTTTTATTTTGTGCCAGTTTGGATCAGTCACACATTAGTATGAGAGAGTAAAAGTTGTAGGTTTGAGGATAGATCAGATTCTCCTCTGGGCTTACAGTTTGGATCAGATGTTTCCATCGGCTCATCAGGGACATGAATGTTAAATTGATTAAATGATTTATTGAACTCATTCTTTTTTAAGGAAAGACTTATTTTACAACCGTCAACTACAACCCATGAAAAACTCAGGTCTGCCATGAACATATGAGTTAGAGTCCAAATTCAACATCAACATGGACTGAGGGGGTGCTGACCAAGAAAGTAACTTCAAGTTGGGCTGAAGTCTGCAGCCGTTTCCCACATGGAGAAGCCGAATATCTTCAGGAGAAAGGCTGGATGGTCAGATGAGACAAAGTTTGAGCTGTTTGGACACAATGACGAGAAGAATATTTGGAGTGGAGGTTTTCGAACCTGAGAACACTGCACCAACTGTCAAGCATGGTGGTGGCAGAATCATGTTGTGGGCTGTTTTGCTGTTAGCAATACTGGTGATTTGCACAAGATGAATGGAATAAAGATGGTTTAGGGCTACTTCCAAATTCTTGAACTTCACCTCAAATCAGCAGCTAGAAGGTTGAACCCTGAAATGTATGGACTGTGAAAAAGCTGGTCGGTCCCATGCGACCTGCCAGTTTAAACCTCAGTTCAGCCCAGTAGAGCTTGAATGATACCAGAGGCTTGTTGATGGATCCAGAAGCCAATCAGCCAATCAGAACCAGGACTTCTCGTTAACACCAGGACAAAACCATAAGATGCAGTTTAGAACCTTATCTCATCGCTCTTCTCCAGAGGATGAACCGTGTTCTTCATTTTTGTCCCTGTAGCGCCTCCTTCAGAAAACTCTCTGCTTTTCAACAGTTTGTTAAACTGTTACACGTTAACGCTCTGATTGGTTGTGCCTCCTCCTCAGGAGATAATATCAGTCACACCACCCCTGAAATGGCGTCCTTCATTGTGATGATGTGCTCCAGCAGCAGACACAGACACATTTAAAGGAGTGAGAGCAGTTTTATGGAGGCCGAGGTCGGTGTGGTGTGATTATGCCGCTCATGTCTGCAGAATAGAGCAGACAGAGCAGATCAGCCTCACCAGCGCTCTTATCTTCCAGGCATCAGCTCACGTTTAATTGGTGATCTGCACTGCATGATGATGATGTGAGGGAACGTTGAGCAACGTCGCCTGGACTTTAAACCTGCTGCCAAACCTGCCTGCCAGAATCATTTCATAACCAAACCTGAACAGAACAGCAGAGATGCAGAACCTAGCAACTCGGACAGCTCTGCTCACAACCTTCACCTCATCTCAGAGGGTTCCTGCTGCTCCAAACAGCTTCAGATCTATTCAAACAGCAGAGGTCCCCTCTATTCATCAGAGCTGCATCACAGTAATTATTGACCTTCATCCTGAGCTTCAGGTGAGCTCAGCTGGACAACTTCAACTGAGCATGCTCACATGATTCCAGGTGCAGCATATTTCTGATAAAGTAATAAGAAAAGTGCAGCAGAGGCAGGAAGATGCTCAGAAAGAAGCAAAAATAACAACATCTGAATAAAATTAAATATTAGGAAATCAAAATCCTTAATAACAAAACAGCAAACATTTTAATAAAACAGAAATGAGCTAAAATCAGCAGAACAATGAGCCTGAGTTGTTATCAAGACAGCTTTATTAATCAGGTGATCAGCGAATCAGGAGCTACGGTTTCTTCATGCTCATGATGGCTCAGCAGTGGGAAACTCAGGAACACGAGCCGCGTCTTCACACAGGAACCATTGTTTACTATCAATAACCATCGCTACACTGCGAACGTTTTTTGTCAGAAAAAGTAGAAATTGAAATTTCAGGTGTTAAAAAGCTGTGATTAATCATTTTAGAAGTGTTTGTTTGAATTTGATCATATTATGAGTGGCAAAGCTACCATCGCTAAGCTAAAGAGCATTCCATGCATGCATTCTGACGTCCAGCAGGGGGCTGCAGCATGTGTGGAAATGATGAAGAAGCTGGCAACTAAAGGAGCTGTGTGGAGCAGTTAATGCCATCTATTGGTCAGGACAGAGGCAGCAACCGTTGTTAGCCATGTATCTCCTGACTCTGTGGAAGGGTTGGTGGAGAAGCAGTTTTTGTTTGTTTCTCTGACTGTCAGAGGAGATCGGTGTGGGAGACCAGTGCTACATTAGGAGGAAAAATGAACGACTCTACTGTTTTCCTGTGTTGGAGGAGCCAATCATCAAACTTATGGTTCATTCAAACCCAAACAGAAAAACAGCAAAGCGTCTGGATACAAACTAAGACAAAACAATCTTAGCTTTCAGCACACATCATCCTTTTATTAGGAACCACAGCTGAAGATGAGGCAGCACCACACTTGCTGCATATTAAACACTCTATTAATGTAAAGAGCAATAGAATAAAGTGGAGCAATCAGGCAGCTGGTAGAAATAAAGTCCACATCAATCGATTGTTGAGTCAATTGTTGATCTTTCTTCATATCATTGAGAAAACCTCAGAAGAACTCAACAAGCACACAAACACATATGGTTCTGATCCGCTGAACCCTAACCTGCCTGGCCAATGTGATGGTTCCTAAGCTATAGGCGAACAGCTGCACAGGGTCTCTTACAGCCAATCAGAGCTCAGAAACAACTCCTGCTGTCTAACTCTTCTTCTCTACTTGGAAGGCTTCCATCCTCTTCATCCTCCTGCTGAGGTCAGCGACATCCAGGCAGGCGGCCAGCGTGATTGGCTCGGCTCCCTGTCGGCATGGAGCTGCAGACGTACGAGTGCAGAGGAGGACGACACGTGAACAGCACGCTTCCAGTGTTGCTCAAAGGTCCCTGGGCAGTCCTCCCCTCCTGCTCCCCTACAGACACAGACTGATGTGTTCAGAGGTCAGACAGCTGCTGCGCACACACACACACACACACACACACACACACACACACACACGCACACACAAACACACTATTTTTTATATTTTAACAAGGACTTTGCATTGACTTCCATTCATTTATATGGCCTAACTCTAAACCGAAACTTAGTTCAAACCTTAGTCCTAAACCTAACCCTTACCCCAAAACAGTTCTTCTTCTTATGGGGCCCAGGCTTTGGGCCCCATAAGGAGCAGTGTGTCCTCACCACAAAGTATAAATTGGAAAAAATGCTAGAACACGCACACACACACACACACACACACACACACACACACACACACACACACACACACACACCACACACACAGGTCATTGGAAGTGTTTGGCGTTAGATAAACTGCAGGTTGTCTCCCTCAGAGCGTCCACACCTGAACAACCTGCATCGATGTTCTACGGATTTTTAAAATGTGACACCACAGAACCGAACCAAAAACATTTAAAAATCTCTATTATTATTTTAGAAAAGGAGCTAAAGTATGCAAAGTTTTCTGCTGCTTTTGATTTTATTATGTTAAATTCAAAACTTTGCATTATTTCTCTCCTCCTCTCGATAAAACGTGTTCTCTCTTGTTTTGTCACCAGCGCCACCTTCAGGAAAAGCTTCTCATTTTGTCTAAAGTTACAGTCACACAGCTGGATTGAACTCATCAGTGGCCTTCTGCAGTTTTTTCATTTGGAACATTTTTCAAGGCAGGGGAACAGGTTGCTTGAAGTCCTTTCAGAGTCCCACTCTGAACCTCAAGGTGAGGACACATTTTTGTGCACCTTCCATGTTTGTGGTAGGAAGACATCTCAGAAGGTGAAGATAATGGTGGCCTGACACAAAAGGAGAGTAGATTGCTCTCACATGTGAAACCTGATAGGCTGGTTTCACCAGGATGTAATAAGAGCAATCTGCTTTGTATGTTCAGAACGTCGTGTTTAGGTTTTTGAGTCGTTCTTGTGTTTCATATCCTGGTTCCTCACAGCTGCAGTGCACACCTTATCGCTCCTACATGTACACCTCCCACCACCCCTTACTAAACACAACCCAGCGGACTTACTGCAGCCTCGGGACCAAGTTTTTGTGAACCCAGTAATGGATCCAAATAGTGCTTGCTTGGTTAAGAGTCTGAAGAATCTTTGCAGAATACAGTTGGGTTTCTCCTTGTAGATGTGTACACAGGTGACTGATAGTATTTTGGTGGTGAGTTACAGTTTAAATTGGACTTTATTCTGGGGCATTCACTGACATGAGACGTGTAGTCTTTAAAGTCAGTGTTTAGGTCCAGCTGCACTGGAGGACTTACCCCTATTTTGGATTCACCACCAAACAGTGGTTGTGGTCCAGGTAGGTGTTAATGTAACCCATGTAGTTGAGATTGTAGCTCAGCTAGCTCTGGGCCCGGCCACCCTGCAGAGGAAATGCTCAGGGTTCTGTTTGTGGAATCTCCACAAAAACATCCATGTCTCCCATCTCTGCCCTCCCCCTGGGATCCATCGAACACTTGTGATGTCTCCGGTCGCTCCACGGCAGACTCCCATAATTCCATGCGGCATCATCAGGAGCAGATTTATGAGCTGCTGTGACAGTTTGAGCTCAGTGAATCATGTGACCTCATCAGAAACCTGTCAGAGCTGGTTACCTGCTGCTAGCATTAGAAGCAGAGCTAAGCTGGCCCTGCCAGGCCGCAGCCGCTGAGTTATGGTTCGGTTTTAATGCGACACAGCAGCAGAGACGTTCAGCCAATGAAGCAATTACCTCCAGAGCGATAACTCATGACACCCACAGAGTCACAGAGTAGGGTGGAGTCCTCACAGGGTGAAGAGAAGGCTTCTTCAGAGCTACTGGAACAGTTCCACCCAGTTCACTGGTTCTGATCACAGAACGGTCCACTTCCCAACCGGATGCAAGAAATACTGACTGTCTGCTTGCTTCAAAGCTCTGGACTCATTAGTTTCATTCATGCCCTGACCTGTGCAGAAAGGACAGGAGGAAGGGATCAGCACTCAGGTCAGATGTGAACCATGCAGAACCCTCAGGTCATCAGATACCTGCACAGAATTCCCAGGACCAGAACCTCTCACATCTGGAACCAGCTGCCTGTCCGATTGGCCCCGACCACATGTGGAGAACCGCTGCAATCAAGGTGAAAATAATTAATAATGAAATCAGCAGAACAATTGGCCCAGAATGAGCTCTCCTCTACAACCTTTCCGTTAATCATTACTCAGATGATCAACCTGTGAGAGGTGAAGGTTCAACAATCTGCTGATGGTTACTCTGTGAACTCAGACAGATCAGTCTGACCCGGCTCAGAGGATGACAGCGGGTCGCTTGGTGCACATTCGCTGTGTCAATGTTTGCACATGCTCAGTGGGACTGTTCCGGCCCACCTGATTCACTCTGTAAACAAGAGTCAATGACGGAAATAGCGCACTGCTTCAGAACACGTCTTTAGGTCGACAGAACTCGAGTCAAGGTTCTGACTGATAAACTGAAGGCTGAGTGTGTTACTGCGCACGTGCACGTTTGGACAGTGACGGAGGGCAGCCAGCTGGTTCGTTTCATCCTGCTTCAACTAAGTTAATCAAGTGATTCTGAATGATTTCATGTTTGGAGTCTTCTCTGATTGTTCCACAGTCGCCCTGAAACAGAGCGGGTCAGGGAGAAGGTCAAAACATCTGGCCTGAACAACAAGGAACACAAGGAGCCTGAAGACCTGGAAGAGATGTTTATATGGAAAGATCCTCAGATGACATACAGCCAGGACAAAAGGCTTAAAACCCAGTTCAAAACCAAACCCTAAACCAGTCTAAAAGCAGCACCAAGACCGTTCTATTTCCTGCCCAAAACCAACTCTTGAACTTGTCTAAAATCAGCACTAAGAACAGTTCTGGTTAGGTTCAGAAACCAGTCTAAATCTCAGTTGAAAACAAGTTGAAAACAAAAACTAAACCCAACTCTGAAACCAGTCCTAAATCAGTTCAGGAACCAGTCTGAATCCAGACTCAGCATGTTCTGCTGTGGTTGGACCTTAAACCCTTTCCTCTGTCTATGTTCTTCTGGCGGTTTATGACAGTCGGCCTCAGAGTCTCTGAGATAAAAAGCTTATAAATGTCCTGATGATGTCACCTTGCTGATCCGAGGGTTCTTCAGGTGAACGTACCTGCTTCAGGTCAGGCTCAGACAGAAGTGGGCCACAGTCTCTTTAATCACTGTGTCCTATCAGAGACACGACTTACAGTGATACAGCACACAGGGTGCACAAAGCAGCAGCCGGGCAGCATTTGTCCACCCGACTGCGTCTGTGTGCGTATCAGGGTCAGCACGTTGCTATCTGAGGGGTTAATATTTAGACTGCAGACAGCAGAACAGCTTTGAATAGAATGGGCCATGCACCACGGCCCGACCGTCTCTGCAGACTCTGTTGACTCTGATTAATTATTGTCTGGAGGAGGCAGCGAATCACGCAGCTGTCTGCTGCCTCTGCAGACTGCAGAGAGGCCTGGAGCACCGTTAGAGCTGCCTTTAACACAGTAACCACAGAACGCTGGCTGAGCTCCATCCAACTGTCACAAAGCTTAAAAAATGTCCAGCTGCTTTGAGCTCAATGGTGTGGTCAGAAGGTGGCGCTAAGGCTACAGTTCAGATGGCTGCAGAAAACAAACTATAGGTCAGTTATTGAACAGAAACAGCAGCTGGGGTTAGATCTGAAAGGCACATGCAAAGAAATGAACAGGGATTAATTCAACAGTTCCACTGAATATCAGATAGGACTGAAATAGTTTATGCATTAAGTTAGAAAGGTATTTTAATCACTAAATATTTACATTTCCCATAGTGTTCATTAGTGGGCATCTATCTACAATTAAGCTGCAGGAAACATGAAGATTAATGAGGATATTAACACAGTGAAAAAACAGCAAACTGAAAACTGAGGGAACAAACCTCCAACCTGGGCCAGATGCTTAAGTTAGGAAACATGAACCAGGTATAATAGTTTGGCATAGGTGTACGAGTTCTGTTTGTTAGGAAATGTGGACCAGGGCAATGGGGCTGTGACAGTCAATAACCGAACCGGCTCCTTTCGCTGGTAAAACGAGACTTTGTCTAGACACCATGAGGGATGTTTGTTGTCAGTTACAGCAAACCAACAACTTCTTGAATGACATCAGCGACTGAACCCTGACTGAAAATAGAAAGCTTGTCGGCTCAAACCCGTTTTGTTCAATGTCTGCATTAAGTTCAAACAGTGCTGTCTAGCTGCTGCACTGAGCTCAATCATAGCTCAATGCTGGTCATTATAATGACGTGAATATGTCTCCTATATTACTATCAGGAAGACTGTCACCACACACACTATGTGAAGAACTTTAAATCTTTAAAACCATTGGTGACGTCACTTAAAAAAAGAGAAAATGACCTAGAATCCAGGCATCGCGCACGGAGCCTGATTGAGGTTTGTTCCCAACACAACTATTATAATTATAATAATTATAAAAATGTTTACCGTATAAAGGAATCATGGGCTGAGGATGCCAACATTGCATTAGTGAGACACATTTGTGCATCACATATAGATTGCACAAATATTGAATGAAAATGCTCAGTTTTACTTACTAAACTGTGTCTCTATGTAATATGAAATATACATAAACTACATTTCCCAGCTACTGATCTTCATTCACTAGTGAATTCCCACAGACAGACTCGTATGTTTTTATCATGGGGCACTGTTCAGAGGGCCCCAGCGGTGCAGCCAAACAGCCAGTCGTGTGCAGTTAGGGCAAATGAATAAATATATGACCAATCAGTGTCGCAGAATTTCATGGCTTTGGGGCAATGAAAATATCGCCCCTCGCAGGTAATATAAGAAACGCTTGTGCGGCGCCGTTAATCAGAGAGATGATGGCGAACTTAATGAGCGAGGTACAGCTTCCACTGAATTCGGTGAGATCCTTATTTATCTAATTATCTGATTTGACGTGGACACAGTCAGGACAAACCGACTAGAAGCATCTCTCCAAACGCATTAATAAGCATGAACAATCAAGAGTTCATATAGAAACTGTGTCAAGCTAGCTGTGCTCAGAAATATTGGCATAGCGGCGTAGCTGGATGACGGACACCGCGTTGCAGTAAGAAGGTAAAATGAAGAGGATGATAAGAATCGTCATATTTTATCTAAACTCTCTGACTGCATTAAGTTTTGTGGTGCTTTTGATCTGGCATTGCACGGGCATGATGAAAGGGATGCTGTTTAGTTGTATTCATCGTCTCACTGTTGAGTCCATTTCATATATTGGAGAAGGTAGAGAAATGTATTGTTACATCAGCCCCACCACAATATTTTTCGCCAGTCGCCACTGCTTATAGAAGTATGGGTGCAGTCCATAGCTCTGATTACATTTAGAAAATTTCTCCTCGCTGCAATGAGAGCCACAGTTTAGGGAACTTTCTATATCTGACCAACATACGGGTGAGGCCGACCCATATGGCTGGCAGGGCCCGGCTCAGGGATGCCTGTAAAATGCCCAACCTGTCAGTGAGCTCCCTCTGAAAAGCTCCGGTTGCAGCGTAGTGAAAACCTAAACTGACACCGATGGTTCCGTTTCCCTCTGTAACACTGAGGCCAGCTCCATGCAGAGCTCCAAGATGATTGTCCTGGGCAAACTGAACCGGCCCATAAGCCATGGATCATCATGTTCCAGCAGGTCAGTACGATCTCTGAATAAAATGCTCCCTCCAACTTCTTCCATTGGTGATGTCCTCCAGCTGAGCCAAAGCTGCCATCGATCCACAATAGCGTGCAATTTTATGCAGCTATTTATATACATGTGATTGTCTACAGCTTGTCCACCTTAGGAGTCATCAAACCTGACTTGTTAGAAATTAATCTGCTGAACCGACACCGTTTTCTTTTTCAGTGAGAATGAAAGCGCCCCTGAGATGATTCACATGCATTTTATGTTCCTTAGCGTACAGACCGATGCCCATTAACATCTACAGGTGACCCAAAAAGAGGAAGTTTTACAGTTTACATCTGACTGAGGTTGTTTCCATCATTTTCTGAGGTGTGTTGCCATATTGTACGAAGCAAAATGTGATTCAGATTTATCGCTTGGGTTTAAACCATTAAAGCTCAAAGTCATGAAAAAAGGTTTGATGCCCCATGAATTAAATAAAAATGGATGTTGTGTATTTAGGGGAGTTTTAGTTCTCGGTAGTTTATTATTGTCGACTGGAGTATCAGTAAGTGTGAAGACATTACTGATTTAAAGAAAGGTTTGCATCTATTTGAGAATGATTTATTAAGTTGTTCAATTTAACACTCGGTGATCCTGCCATCTGAACGAATGTGGCTG
Organism: Crenichthys baileyi; assembly: GCA_036173005.1. Lineage (NCBI taxonomy): Eukaryota > Metazoa > Chordata > Actinopteri > Cyprinodontiformes > Goodeidae > Crenichthys > Crenichthys baileyi. The sequence goes on from JAHHUM010001484.1 coordinate 590,694, forward strand.
AATTTAGAGGCTGCATTTACAGTACTGAAAAAAAATACTGGTCACTATTATATATTTAGTTTTTATTAAAAATATTCACATATCAAAGTTTTGTCCTGTTTTTATTTATCTATGGAAAATAATGCTGTTTCATTTCTTATTAATTTAATACCACGTACCTAATACGAATATACCTTTTTTTTACCCAGGAGGCAAACTATATGAACTCAAATGTATTTTCTAACAGGGGAAAAAGTTAGGACACCCTGCATAAAGCATAACTAAAGAATCATGGATTTATGTCCAAATATGTTAAAAAAGGACACAGGCTGTCAAGGGGTGTCACTATGCTGTGCTTCTTAAACCTAACTGTCTGAGCCCCAAACTGGTGCAAATATAAGACCTAAAACTTTAGTTTTGGGTTTTGTCCTGTCTGACTTGTTGCCAGGAGGACGTTAGGATTCATGGACAGAAGGAAGCAGTGGATGCAGCTCACAGCCTAAATCCCTGCTTCATTTGCTCTCCCAGCAACCAGCACAGCCGGGTCTGGTGTTTGGAGGAGTGCACACTTCTCCCCAGCAGGAAACCCTACTGCAGCAGCAAGCATGTACCACATTAACAGGTTGCTCTTGAAAATAAGTATCTCCATGAGACTGACCATTATGGATAAAGGTGAACTGGAAATCATGTGTTTAGGGACCTAAAAGCTCCAGGAATGAGAAGATGTTCTGTCCTTCCTGAATCTCTTCCTTAAACTGTCAGCAGATGTCTTATGTAGTTCAGCATCACATTCTGACTGTTGTCACCAAGGCTAGAACCGAAATGATTGAAACAATGCTGCAGCTGGAGAATCCTCTGACTCTGGGCATCCTTTAAATTTACTGCGTGCTGCCCTGAAGCCTTTTCTTCTGCAGATGCAACTGAACAGTACAGCACACACCAGAGGGAAGTTAGAAATGAATCCTTAATCTCCAGAGGAGAAACAAGAAAGGAACCTGGCAGGACTGAAATGTCTCTGCTGATGAAGGCAAGTACCAACATACCCTCGAAGAAAAACACACACCAGTGCTTCTGTCATAGCAACAAAAGCAGCTACAAAAGGCACGAAGAAACCAGAGCTGGTCTAATGGTCCTGCTCTCTGGGATTAAAAGAAAGTTTAAAAGATTAGTTTTTAAAAGAGATTTAAAATGGTATAAAGTTCCAGCAGACCTGAGAGAAAGAGGGAGACTGTTCCAGAACCTAGGAGCTGCAGCTGAAAAAGCTCCGTCTACCCGCAGCTAAGTCCTGGCAACATCTAAGAGCTTCTGAGATCTTAGAGATCTACTGGGGGTGTGTGGATCTAAAAGCTTGTCTCCAGTGTTTGGCTGCACTCTCTGTGACGCCATTAGAGTTAGTTGGACTCGGTCTTTAGTTTTGAATATATATTGCATCAAGCTGTCTACCTGCGTCCTTCCTGTGTTTGGTTCCCAGGAACTGAAAACTGCAACAAATGGAGACAAAACTATTAAAAGGAACAAAAATATGACACATGGAAACATGATTTCCTGCTGGACTCCTTGTCTCTCAGCAGGTTTTGGTTGTCCTGGTGTCTTGCAGAGGTTTTCAGTGGACAGCATTTGAAGTTTGTGAGTGAAGTTTTATGGACTCCTGTAGCTGTTTGGGACTGTCCCTCAGAGGCTTCCAGGGAACCCTCCGTGCCCTCGGCTCAGCTCGGAGTTAGAGGACGGTCTCACCCCTGTAGTATCTCCAGAACATTCCCGTGACTGTAGCTCACTGACATGAAGCCGAGCCTGTGCCGAGCGTTTATCTTGTTTATGAGTTGTGAAACCTGGAATAAATCAGCAGCGTGGAGCTCAGCGCTGCTGCCAAACTCCCGATGACGTTATCGGCCTCCGCCATGAATCAGAAACACTGGAGGCGCCTCTGCTGCTCACATCGGATCATCTAACTCATCCTGACAGCCTGAGCCTCATCCTGTCAATCACTGCGATTCTGATTGCAAACAGACATCTGGAGCTCTGGCAGCTTCTCTCTGGGCTGTAGATTGTGGTCTATGGATAGAGGAACAGCTTCACCTTCCGCCTCTTCCTCCTCTTCCTCCTCTTCCTTCTCTTCCTTCTCTTCCTTCTCAGGAAACATCTTCTCACCCTTCAGAAGTTCCTAAGCTCAGTTCCACCAACAGAAAAGCTGAATCACACAGCTTCTGTTTACTCTTCAGACCTACACAGAGCACTTTCTCATGACCCCCTCAAAAAGTAAGATGAACATGATTTTCATTTGAGTTCTGGTTCTGGTCAGATTGTTCAGCTACAGTTGAGATCAGCTTCTGTTGAGCTGAGAAACAAAAACCATCTTCTCTGTTCCTCAGCGGGTTCATCCCTGTGTGGCTGCGTGGTTACCCTGCTGACACATTACTGGGTTCATGTCTACAAAGTTCTTCCTGGTTCATCTCAACCTGAGTTTAAATGCAGAATGTGAGAAGCTTCTGGAAAGAGCAGAAAAACGCCTTCAACTGAAGAACCTCTTTCCTGTGCTGACAGGAGAGGCTTTCTCCTTCAACCCCTCCAAACAACCATACTGGTTCAGTGTCACAACCTTTAACCTTTACCCTCCTAACCGAGGCCCGTAGATTCTGAGGTGCAGCTTTTTGGTCATTTCTCTGAGCGTTACGCTCTGACCTTGGACTGAATCTGCTGGGACGTCCATTCCTGGGAAGATCTCTTCCGTTTGGGAATAATCTTTCTCTCCGTAGAATGATGGAGATGACCTTTGGAGATGACCTTATGACCCTTCCCATGTTAATGAGCAGTTGCTTCTCCTTTAAAATAATCACTTTAACACCAGGATTGAATGAGGAAATCTGGAGCTAATGACAAGATAATTCCAGGATTAAACCTAAGGTGAAAACAAAAGTCGAAATCAGAATAAATTTCAGGCTGATAAGAGGATAAAATCTAAATGAATAATGAGATAACTGGATAAAAGCTGACTAAAACTAAAATAAAAACAGTATAAGAGTAAATACGAGAATAAAACCAGGATAAAGACACAATGAAACAGCATAGATCAGGTTTAAAACCAGGATTAGAGATGTCTTCCTGCTGCTTTCATAAAGGTGCTCACTCTGATGATCACTTCATTCATGCCTTCGATCAGCAGCTCCAGGCAGATCTGCTCCACCTTTAATCCACAGAAAGCAGCCAGGATGAACTCGTCTTTCCACCGCTGATGAAGAATTAGATAATTGTCTCTTCCTTTTCCTCTCATTGAGGCCTTCTTGAGGCAGGCGCTCGTCCTTCTCTGTAGCCGGTTCTGGTCTGCAGTCAGAGTGAGCAGGTGAAGATGCTGGAATGCTTGCTGCTTGATTCAGGAACCAACCACCTAAACGTTTTCATCTCTCTGATATTCCTGCCTGTTTCCTGCCAAGGTGGAGCTGAAGCTGCAGAGAGATGGAGGAGAGTCCTCAAGCTGCAATTGTGTGAGATACAGAGACAGAAACCAGGAAAGAAGCGAAAAACACATTTTCCAGATGTTTCTGAGGGAAAACCTCTGCCAGATTCTTACAGGAGGTGGATTTCATACAAATAAGTCGGGGCGGCTGAGGACGAGGCCCTCGCTCATTTTTATGTTTGAAGGTTTAGGTTCATTCGTGTTTCACCATCTGGGGATGGGAGAAAGTAAGAGAGGGATGATTCACTGTTCAGATGTGGAGAACAAGTCATCAAAAGAAAACGTGGAGAAGAGCTCTGCATGTAGGTAACATCCAAAGAGAGAACAGGAACCTCCTGCTGCATCCACACAGGCTGAAACTGAGCAGAACTCTGATCAGGAGGACTTCACTTATCACAGTTCAATGATTTCAGCTGGAAACAGAAACTTTGACCTAGAATGAGTCCGTTTCTGGATGTGTTCTGTTTCCAAACGAACAAGCTGCTTTCCTCACGCTGTCGTATCTGTGAAAGAGTTCTGGGTAATGAGCAGAAAGTCTGAATGTCACTTCGTCTAAAACTGTGGATCTGCAGAGCAGCGTTTCACACAGCTGGGATATTTATTCCTTTACCTTTTCCACATTCTGTCCCGATTCAACTGCAGACCTCAATGGATTTTATTTCAGTTTTCTTTGCAGACCAAAACAAAGTAACACAGAACATTTAAGTGGAAGGAAAATAATTCATGTTTTTCGGTATTTTTACACATACAAATCTGAAAAGTATGTCATGCATCTGTATTCAGCCTCTCTGAGTCCATACTTTATAGAACCTCCACTGGCTGCAGGTCCAGCTGCAGGATTTGCCTCTTCCAGTTTGAACATCTACAGACTGAAGGGTCTGCTCATTTTTCTTTGTAAAACATCTCAGACTGGATGGAGAACATCTGTGAACATCAGTTTTCAAGTCTTGCCACAGATTCTCAGTTTGATTTAGTTCTGGACTTTGACTGGGCCATTCTAACAGATGAGTCTGATTTGATCTAAACCATCCCATTGTATCTCTGGGTATCTCTCAGGGTAGTTGTCCTGCTGGACAGTGATCCTCCACCCCAGTCTCAGATCTCCTCCAGCCTCTAACAGGTTTTCATCCAGGATTGTCCTGGATTCAGCTCCATCTATCTTCTTGTCAAGTCTGATTAGCTTCCCACAGCATGATGCCGTCACCACCATGTTTCACTGTGTGGAAAATATGTTCAGGCTGATGCATAGTGTTAGCTGGTGTTTTCATGCAGGTGAAACTGTTCAGTTTTGGTTTCCTCTGAACAGAACTTGTTCTCCCGCAGGTTCACTGTGTGAGATTCCTCCAGTTAGGGTTGAATCCATTGTTCAGTGCGAGCTCAGACAAAAGCTGACATTCCAGTTTCCAGTAGACCGATGATGAGTTATCATCCTAACACACACACACACACACACACACACACACACACAGACTGAGGCTTATTTTTAGATGCTGACTGGATGACAGTGCTGGTAATTATGGGAACAATGTGGAGAGGAGGACTGGTTCTGTGTCAGAGACGTTTGACGGCACACCAACCTGCTAACATGCTCAGTCCGACCTTTGAGACGCCTTCTGGGTGAGTTCACGATGTCAATGTGTCAATCATTCACTCAGTGTGGTGTTTAAGGCCGAAGACTTGAGATAACTTTAATCACTGCACAGCTCTTATCTGTCCGCAAACACTCACACGAACGCACACACACACACACAGCTAACATGACAGTAGGTAAAGGTGTTTTCAGACAGATTTAAAGCAGAAAGAGGTTCATCCCAGACATCCCAAGCTTCATCATTCCCAGCAGTGGAGTTCTGATGTCATTCTGCAGAGTTCTCCACACCGGTGCAGACTTCTGCAGACACATGGACACCGATCTGTCTGCAACCTGTGGAGCAGCAGTTAATTTACTGCTTGATCTGCACAGGTGCTCACATGAATGCTGCCAACAGAGACAATGGCAGCAAACATGTCTGTAGCTTAGTTGTAGCTGCAGCACGCATCTTCAAACACAGCACCGTCAAACCAAATACATGAAAATCCTTTAGATTTTGCAAGAGTGAGAGAATATCACAGTCAGGGCTGGTCCAAAGCATAAGCAATATTGGGGCTTCTTGGCACCCTTATTAGGGGTCATTATTATTACTATTATTGAGTCTTTAAATGCATCGGCTGTATTCCTGCACTGAAAATCTTCACATTCAACAGTTAATCCAATATTGCTATCTGTAGAGCTTGTTTGTAAGAAGGTCCATTTAAACTCGGAACCAACGCTGATTAATTCAATTAGTACCTAGAGGTGCTTTGGAGGCTGGGGTTCATGGGTCCAAGAGGAAATTGGCTTTTGGTCCCATTTGGTCCCAGTTTTGGGGCGGCTCTTACTGAACTCAGCAGAACTCTGACCTGGTTAGAGGTCACAGTGAATCCCAGCACCCTCAGCTAACACAGAACAATAAACACCTACATACTGAAGGAACCGCCTAAAGAGGTTTTTCTGCAATAAAAATGGACTGAGGTCCCATCTCTATGAAATAAAGCTTTCATTTAATTGTCTGTCAGAAAAAATGATTGACTCTGATGCTTTTTTCTTTAACGGCGAGCATTGTTTCAGCAACAGAACTCCACGCAACAATGAAGGTTTTCTGATTCCAGTAATGAAGATTTAAGGTGTGTCTTCAATAACTAGAACTTTATCTGCTTCACCCTTGGAAAACAAAAACATTTAATACATTTTCATAAATATATTCAGAGCAAAAAGTTTAATTCCAGGAGTTAATAATTACAAGTTTTCAACATGGTAACAAAATAACAACGCTCTATATTTATGGAAAATAAAAACACCCAACCCAGTGAAAACACATTTTTGTGGTTTTGTTGTGAAAAGACGGTCAGAACTTGCATAAAACAGTCAAAACGCAGCTGAAAGCAGCCTTTCCTGCTGCAGTTCTGTATGAAGAGCCACAGGTTTGGCTGCAGAGGATTATGGGTAGTGGGAGACAGAGAGACGTGCTGCCTTTCAACCCACATCATCGTATAAATGTGTGTTAGCTGAAGCTGCAGCAGTCAGGTAGAAGAACGCTCTGAAGAGATCTTCAGGGAGCAGGGTGGAGCTTCAGGGAGGTACCAGCATGGTACGGGCCGGACCGCTCCTCCTGTGTGGGAGGTTGAACTCCAAATAAACAGAAACACCACCTTGTCTGGAAAACCTTTGGGTCCCATTTAAAACCAAAACTCTGATCATCCATCATGGTGCCAGCTGGCAGCAGATGAACACTTCCACCCTAACAGGAAAGACGAGTCGGGACACAGCAGAACTTTAAGATTCAGATTTAATTTACATCATACATGTAAACCCCCCCGCACCAGGTCTCTGTGCTGATATAAAAAAGCTGACTGACAGAGAAATGCTGCCCGGCAACAGAGAAATCAGAGCTGCCCCCCCCCATATTCATGCAAACACCTCCCGTCACAACATGCAGCTGCAGCTGGAGAAAAAGACTAGAAAATACAACAATAGAAAGGTGAGAACGATGCAGAACGTGCTCAGAGAGGCTCCCAGCAGGTTTCCCACTACACCTGGATTCAAACCTTCAGCAGACACCACACACCTCAGAGCTTCATTAGAAAAACACAATCAGGTGATCTGACTGATCCATGTTCACGCAGTTGATCAAAGGTTTGGGTTTTAGACACCTCACAGGTGTTACAGCGATCAGATTAATCTCACCCCTGATGATCTTCAAACATGGTAGAGGCTGGTCTCTGACATCTTCTCAGTGGTTAATCCAAACTGAGCTGTGTTGATCCTCAGCTGAGATGGACATCTCGTTACTGAAGAAGCTGCATTTACAGTTGAGCATCACGTTACCATGGGAACCAGACACCTAGCAGGTTAACAGCAGGTGTTCTGTGTTTTACTTTCCTGAACAGATCCTACACTCTCTGAACTGAAACTGAACTGTTCTCATGAACAAAGCAGAACGCCATGGTTACCGGGCCTGAATCCCACAGTTGAATCAGAAACGGATCCATTAAAAACTCGGCTCATGGTGAGGAATCCCAGTGGATCAGGAGCTCTGAGCACCACACCTGTGGGCAGGTGAACCTCCTGACACACCAACACTCCACGCCCGCATAAACATCAGGTAATTATAAAGTCTGGCACACAGAGGCCCCGCCCCCTCCCTGCTGCAGGGTGGGGGCCTGTTTCGATCTGCTCAGACCTCATTAGCAGACCACTAACGACCCGACCCATTTAAAGCAGGATTTAACTAAAGCTGCGGCTCTCCTGAGGAGGCTGAGGTGTCTGGGTCCGCCCGGCGCTCTGCACACAAACACACCTGTCTGGGCAGGTGGAGTGGAGTAGGTGGGGGGCTCGGTTTCAACACAAACCACTGCAGCTTCCTGTTCCAGGCTGCACAGTCAGAATCTGGGCTGCTCAGATGGTTCTGATAGTTTCTCATTCAGATTGGGACATACACTATCTTGCAAAAGTATTCACCCCCTTGGTATTTTTCATGTTTCATTGCCTGGAGCTTAAACCGGGAGTTAAAATGGATTAAGAGTTGTCACCATTTCATTTACAGAACATTCCTACAACGTTGAAGATGCATTATTTTCTCTATTGTGAAGCAAACGACAACTAGGACAAAATAACAGAAACCTTCAGCGTGCATAACTGTTCACCCCCCTAAAGTCAGTACTTTGTAGAGTAATTTCAGCTTCAAGTGGCTTTGGATCAGTCGCCATGAGCTCGCCACATCCTTGCACTGGGACTTTTGCCCATTCCTTAAGGCTAATCTGCTCCAGCTCCTTCATGTTGGATGTTTTTCATGTGGGATGTGTTGGGTTTGAAAAACTTATATTCTACCCTCATCTGAACAGAGTTCCTTCCTCCATGTCGGGGGAGTTGCCTACGTGCCTTTAAGAAAATTTCTGGCCCAGCTCTATGGAGGCTTATTGTAGTCCTATGGACAGATTCTCCGGGCTCTGCTGTGGAACTCTGCAGCTCCTCCAGGGTTAACTTTGGTTTCTGTGCCGCCTCTCTGATTAATGCCCTGAATAAGGTGTGTTTATACTGACTTCATTTCAGTAATTATGGGACTTTGAGAGTAATTAGTGGCACCAGAACGTTTTAGGGACGTCATGGCAAAGGGGGTGAAAACATATGCAGATGCGAATTTTCTTTTTTTAATACATATATTTTTCTCATTTCACTTCTCCAACTTAGACTAATTTGTCCAGATCCATGACATAAGATTTTAAAAACATTTAAATTACAGGTTGAAACATTAGAAAATAGGTCAAAAGCCAAGGAGGTGAATACTTTTCTAAGACATTGAATAACTCAGTTTCTGTGTTTGAAATCAGAATCGGATCAAGTTATTCTGCTGCAGAAACCCCAGATCACAGATGTGGTGAAGCTGAAACTGAAAGCAGGATGGTTTGAATTCAGTTCTGGAAATGCTGTGTGCCAGGGTTCTGCTCTGCTTCTCACGGAGCTGGAAGACCTCACTGATGAAAAAGAGGCTCCACACACCTCATTTATTCTCCAGCTCTTTCTACCTGATTCCAGAACGGAGACGGAAACATTTCAGACACAGTGCACATGTGCACAAACACTCCACCGATCACACACAAACATTAAACTTGTGCAATGGTGTTCATAAAACCCAGTGATAAAGGACAGTTCTGCCTCCTGAGGTCACGGGCCTGCTCCGCTTCATGCTTCCACCCAGCATGGTCACACCACACTGAAGTTCACTGTAGAAAAACAGCAGAACTGTCCTTTAAACACCAACTTGTAGTGAATGAACCTACAGTGTGAAAAACTCTAAAAACTCTTTGTGGAATAAAAATAACAATGGTCATAAAAACAGACTTCAGGTGTCACAGCAGGAAGACCCGACAGAATCACGTGTAGTCCGGCGCCATTGACCCTCAGATCCGATCAGAGGATCGGCCCCTGCTGACAGAAGTCTTGTTAGTCTGAGATTTTACTGGATTAAAGTAAAAGTCGTTTCCAGTCCTGGAAGCTAAACAGTGAAACGTCTCCAGGTGACATCATGTAAAAGGGCGGGGCCATGGATAATGGGAATAATGACAGATAACCATGAAGAAAAGCAGAGAAGAAGATGTGAGGCTTGTTTCCAGAGAACCTGCAGATACCAAAGTCCCTGTGGCCCCGCCACTCACTGCCCATTGGTGGGGTTGCTGTTAGATACAGGGCTGGCGCCCTCGACGCCGGATGGTGGCTGCACGTTGTCAGCCAGGTTGTGAGCATGCTCCAGGAAAAGGTCTTTGAGCACGCTCAGCTCCTTGCTGAGCAGCTTGATTTTGGCCTCCAGTCGCTCGTTCTCCTCCTTCAGCTCGTTGACACGCTGCTGCGTGTCCATCGCCTTCTGCTTGCTGCGCATGCGGCTCTTTTTCACTGCCAGGTTGTTACGCTCGCGCCGCTGGCGGTACTCTTCACTGTCCTTGTCCACAGAGGGCTTCTTCATCTTGCTTGGGGGTATGGATTTTCCTCCGGCAGCAGAAGGGTTGGCAGGAATGAGCTGAGGGACCTGCTGTAGTCCAGTTATGGCGGCTGGCAGGGATGGGGAGGATGAGGTGGCGTGGGCCTGGCTCTGGATGACACTCACGCCGTTGTGGTCAGCTGTGTTGGGCTTCGGCTGCTGCCGCCGGCTCATTTGGGGGTGTTGCCTGCAGGAGCTGAAGTTTGAAGCCTCCTCAGGTATAGAGATGAATCGGTGACAAGAGATCTGGGAGCTGAGCTGGTCTGGTGGACAAGACGGAGACATGAGAATGTTTAGGACGTCAAACACACATGCAGAAGCCAGCTGATGTAACATCAAATGAGTTAGAAAATAGAAATCTGAGAACAAAATATAGTTTTGGTCACTTCCTAGCCAGCAAACATTCACCTGGTCGGCTTTTATTATCTGTATGTTTTATACGCCATCAAACAACACAACACTGAAGTTAGCTTCTGATTCTGCCGCATGAAGAAGGGCCATTTCGCTGCATTTATGAGCTAGATCAGCTCTATCTGAAAACCTATACCACCTCAGGACTGTGTCAGCTTAACAATAGTAATAACAATAATACTGTAATAATGTTATCATTGAATAAAATGCATAATCTAAAATAATGTATTATTTTGTGTTCATATCCGTATGCTTTGCTCTCCCTTTTACTGCTCTACACTGGGAATTTCCCCACTGAGGGACAAATAAAGATTTATTCTATTATATTCTATTCATCAGGCCGTCATTCCTGTTTACGTGACTCCGCCGCTCTGTGATTGGTCGGCGCGTTGCCATGCAGCAGCTGAGCTGTGTGCAGCAGAATGCGCTCCGGGTGAAACAGCGGCTGTTGCCTGCTGTTGCATCATCACTGAGGGGAACTCCGAGTCATGCGGGTCTCAGCACAAACCTCACTTTTAATACCCTCACTGAACCGAGCTGTGTCCAATATTAATATGTAGAACTAACAGAACGGGAAAACTGGACCGAAAACGTAGATTAACATGCGAAACGGGTAATTTCCCGGAACCGAAATAACTTTTATTTCTATTAGAGCATCTTATTCGCTGTTTTCCCTTAAACTACCGAAACCCGGGTCTAAAAATACCACCTACCGGCAGTTAGACACGGTTTTAGACACAAACTGGGACATTTTCTCTGTTTTAAACCAAACCAGTTAGCTGTTAGCCTATTAGCTTCCGCCACTGACGCTCATCGAGGATCAATCTCTGTTTCTGAGCCAAAAACTCAAAGTTTACCTTCAACAGGAGACCGATGATTTAACAATCCATCTATCCGGACAGATCTGGGGGAGAAAATGTCACTTTAATCGCGTCTCTGACCGCTCTCACTGTTTTTGTTTGGAACATGGACAGCAACCGATTGCGAAATCGCCCTTTACCATGTTCGGCGATATTCGTGATAAGCCAATCAGGGGCCAGAAGGCGCCAGCGAAAAGAGCCCTGCACGAATCAGAGTTCAGTATTTGGAAGAGTGACGCAATTCTTTGCCAGAGTGACATGTAGACGGACCAATAGGAAGCATCCTTTCTGTTGGTTTTGTTTATGTAATGTGAGGTTGGTCAGATGAGTTCAAACTTGTATGACTTCATCTGATCCAGCCTTCCTGAAACTGAGATGGTTCCTTATAAAACATCTAAAAATAATACATTATTATTATTATTATTAGTAGTATTGTTATTATTATACAGATTCTTTTCGAACTAGATGTTAGGACTCTAAGGAGCAGGTTTAAGGAGATAAGGAGTCTCAGTTTGAGTCTGACAAATTGTATTTTCTTTACACATCAGAAGATCGTTATACAGGGCCATCTCAATTAGTTAGGATACTATTCAAAATTTTATTTATTTCATTGTTTCATATTAGGAATGAATTAAGTGAGACTCATTAATTATACATACTGATTTAAGCCTGAAGAGAAATGGAACCTGAACTGTGTCGATATAACCATAGACCAAAATGAATCTAAATAAACCTGATTACTGACATAGATGAATTATAATCTCATCGAAAGATTTAGTTATTTATAATTCAATAAAAATGTGAAACTCATATATTTTAGGGATATACTCCACAAAGAGTGATTTATTTCAATGTTTTTTTTTCTGTTGGTTTTGATGATTCTGGCTTCTCATAAACTTACATGAGATCAGAAAATTAAAAAAAGATTTTATTTCTAAAAATGTGGACCGAGTGAACAGTAAAATCATGTTCTGAACAGTGTCTGCTCTCAGTACTTAGTTGGTGCTTTTACTACATTAATTACTGCATCAGTGCGGCTTGGCATGGAGGAGATCAGCCTGTGGTTCTGCTGAAGTGTTCAGACTTTGGACCCGATACAACGCACTGAGCCAACAAGCACCAGATGACATGGCTCATCATATCATCACTGACTCTGAAAATGTCACAATGGATCACCAGCAGCTTGGATTCTGTTCCTCTCCACTCTTCCTGCAGAGTCTGAGGTCTGAACTCTGAAACTGAGCAACAGTCCAGTCATTAACCATGGTAAGTTGTCTCTGGTTCAGGAGTGGTTTAACACAAAGAAGGATCCTCGGCTACATTTCTCTATAAAGCCCGATGAGTCCAACCAGTTAGATAGACTACAGGCATGACTGGAAGACAAAAAAACTTGGATGACTTTAAATTTTTGGCTTTTAAATTCAGACAAGATAGAAGTTGCCCTCTTTAGACCAGAACATCAGACAGACCTTCTGCTTAGTCAACCATTTAATCTAGATGGCATTAAATTGACCTCTGGAAATGAAGTAAAAAACCTTGGTGTTATTTTTGACCAGGACATGTCATTTAAATCCCATATTAAACAGGGTTCTGGAAAACTAGTCCATGCATTTGTTACTTCAAGGCTGGACTATTGTAATTCTTTACTATCAGGATGTCCACAAAATGCAGTTAAAAGCCTTCAGCTGATTCAAAATGCTGCATCAAGAGTTCTGATGAAAATTAAAAAGAGAGATCATATTTCCCCTATTTTAGCTTCCCTTCATTGGCTCCCTGTTAAATCCAGAATAGAATTTAAAATTCTCCTCCTCACATATAAAGCCCTTAATGATTTAGCTCCATCATACATCAGAGATCTGATTGTTCCATATGTTCCTAACAGAGCACTTCGTTCTCAGACTGCAGGTTTACTGGTGGTTCCTAGAGTCTCTAGAAGTAGAATGGGAGGCAGATCCTTTAGTTATCAGGCTCCTCTCCTGTGGAACCAGCTCCCAGTTTTAGTCCGTGAGGCAGACACCCTGTCTACTTTTAAGGCTAGGCTTAAGCTCTGACTCTAGCTGCAGGCCAGATTTTGACCGTCCCTGTGGACAGAGTAAGGGACTGTCTGCTAGACGGTTGTCAAGTGAGGCATCTTCCACGTGACTGTTTTGACCAAAACATGACATTTCTGTCATTAAATTCTTTTTATTGCTCTGATTTAATATTCTGTATTTCTGAGACACATAATTTAGTTTTCACATGTAAACCAGGATCACCTACATTACTGCTGTGTATACATCACTGTGTGTTGAAAGAATCTAGATTAGTTTCACTGTTTGAATTGAATGACTTAATTAAACTTAGCTAATCTAATTTAGTGAGACTCAGCTGTATTCTGCAGAACCTCCTAAATAATCATTGAAACATATTAAATGCCCACAGAGTTCTGCAGGGATCCATGAACCTAACTCATAACGTTTCTCCGATAATTTCATGGCCTCTTGATCTTCTTCACACTGGGACCTTTTTACTGAAGCCTGATCCTAGATTCTATGTCTTCAGTTTGGATGTGTGTTTGAGATCATAGAACATCCATCTGGGTCCAGTTTTTCCACCATCTGCTGCTGATCTGAAGGGAAGTTGAAGAACTTGGAGGTAGTGCTTCATGCTGCCACCAACATGCTTCACACATCTCAGGTATGAAAACTGACTTCTCCAAACATATTTCTTGTCACTGTGGTCAAACAGCTCAATCTTTGAATCATCTGACCAACAACCTTTTCTCCACAAGACATATGGGTTGTCCATGATTTCAGCTGCACAGACTGGCTGGTAAAACTGGTTTCACTGTGGCCAGGAACACTGATGCTCTAGCAGTGTGTGGTTGCTTGATCCTTAATGGCTCCTGGGTTGTTCCTGAGAGGGAGAGTTTGGGTCTACTTCCAGATCTTGGCAGAGTTGAGACTCTTCTGAATAGCTTGGACTTCCATGCAGCTGTTTGATTTAATGATCTTGGAATCTGCAGTTTTTTACACAACACTCTCCATTTCTTAACGCTTTGCTGAGTACCTTGAGAGTTGGTCGTTCCAATCAGTCCTTTTCATGCTGTAAGGACAAACCACCAGATGCTCTTGATCATGATGAACAAGCAGAAGGTAGACAAACGTCTAGGAACAAATTTGGTTGAACCTCTGTATTAATCTGAGCCTGTGTAATGTATCATTTTGAGAATATAAACATAAAATTAAACTTTAAACATTATTCCATAATCATCTAATAAAGCCTTGAAAGATCTAAATCAATCTGACCTCCATGCTGAGGAAGAGTGGATGGAAGCTTCTTACTGCGGCTGTGAGGAACCCAAGAGGTCGGTTCATGTAAGACTGCAGAGAAAGGGGCTTAATGTGCAGGTTTGGAATGAACAACTTGGTAACAGTTGATTGAGATGATTATGATTGCTGTAACTACTTTACCTATTTGCCTTTTTAAAACATCACAGAAAGAAAGTTCTGGACTTACTTTGCAGTCAGAACCCACCTAACAAGATGGAGGAAGCTGGAGGCTCCATCACCTGCTGAGGACCCTATCAGATATCAGGCTGAGTTCAGGGAAATAGTTACCACATGCAGATAAAACTGTGAACGGCTCTAAGCTGATTAAACATGTTAACTGCAAACTAATTAACATCCGCTATCTAAACATGGTCTGTGGGCTTCAGTCGGAGCCTTCTTCTTCTTCTCTTCCTGTTAGCCCCAAGAATGGCAGCCTAATTAGCAACTTTAAATCGGTGTGTGTGTGTGTGTTTTATGATGTCCTCTCTGCTGTTGGACAGATGGACTCACATTTGGCCCTAGAATACTCTGGTATTCAGAGGACATCGTGGTCCACTCAGAGACTGCAAGGCTCCCAGGTCCAGTGGCTGCACAGGAAGCCCATATCATGATTCCTCCACCATCGTGCTTGACTGTCGGCATGAAGTGTATGTGTTAATCTGCTGTGTTTGGTTCGCTCCAAACGTGACTCTGGGCATTTTGGACAGAAGTCCCTTGTTTGGTATCATCTGTCCAGAGGACATAGTTTCAGAAGTCCTGTCCTTCATTTAGATTCAGCTTTGCTAACCTAAGTTCTGCTGCCTTCAAGTTTTTAGGGAGAAAATACTTTCTCATTCAACCCTCACAACCAGCCATGCTGGTTTAGTGCCATGACCTTTAACCTACTAACTGAGGCCTGTAGAGACTGAGATGGAGCTCTTGGGTTTTTGGTCATTTCTCTGGGCTTCACGCTCTGACTTTGGGCTGAATCTGCTGGGATGTCCACTCCTGGGAAGATTAGCAGCTGTCTGAGATGTTTTCCTCTTGGGAATAATCTTCCTTTCTCTAGAATGAAGAACTATAGATAGTTTGGAGATGACCTTACAACCCTTCATAGACTGATGAGTAGCAACAGTTGCTTCTGTAAGGTCACTGATGATGTCTTTCCACCCTGGCATTGTGTTAACAAAGATGCTTACTCTGATGATGATCGGAGGGACAGTGCGTCTGATCAGTAGAACCTAGCTGGTACTTTCCCTCTGAAATCCAATAGAAGCAGTTTGGATGAACTCAGTTTTAAGAGGAAATAAGAGACTTGAACTTTGCTTTTTAAATTTTAACTTCTTTTGGATGGAAAGTATGTTACTAAACTCTGACTGTGACCCATAGAGGTCAGATCATCTGTACTTACAGAGCAGATTTCATACAATTATTTCAATGTCTTTAAAAATTACAAATTAAAATAAATCAAAAATAAAAGCAAAAAGAAATCCGTTACAAACAGATTAAAAAAGACACAAAAGACCACAAGAGAGTAAATAAATTAATAAAATTAAATAAATGTAATTTAAATAAATGAATATGTCTAAAAGCTTGGAGTTTTTTTTTTTATAGCAGGATGCCAGACCACATCTGGCATCCTGGCTGAAGATTTGCTTTCCTAAACGTAAATAATGAAATATTTTTACTACAACCTTTACTGGAAACAGACATGTTTTATTTATTTTTCAGAAAAGGTAAGAATGAATCCTTAGATTTCTTCTCTCTGCCAGGAACAAACAGATTCACTGTGGCTTGCGGCCAATAGGGGGCGCTACAGTCCGCCTCTTCAGTCATTCCCCACCCCCACAATGATGTTCTCTCTGATGGCTGTTGTACCTGAGTTTTTGGTCTGAAACAGATGAAACATTAAAGTCTGAGTTTATATTTGTACTTCTCTGCACATAGTTTAATTATAGGAGCCGTGTTCCTGTCAGTAGAACACTGGACATCTTCACACAGGAGGAGATGATCAGAACTTGTAGAAAGTTCTCGGTGCTACAGTGAAAACACCAAACTCTGCTCAGATATCTGCACTTTGGACGCGGGCTGTTGTAGAACGTCTCTGTGCTGCAGATGAACAGTTTTTTCTCTAAAATGTTTCGGTTCTGTGTAGAATTATGTTCTGTTCCGACTGTTCCGGGTCTCTGTAAGAGCAGGTCTGGGGATTAATGGTTTAGAGCCCACGCAGGCAGAGTTAAAAGTGTTCGTGGTGTGTGTGTGTGTGTGTGTGTGCGCGCGCATGTGTATTTCGCCGTGACTGTGCCGCCCACTCCCTCTCCTATAAAGCCTCAGTGTGACAGCTCAGATGATACTGAGCAGCAGGAATCAGCCCCGCAGCCTGCAGCTTCACGCAGTTCCTCTCCACGCACTCTCGCTGATCAAAGTGTCACGCAGCGCCAGGTCCCACTCAGCGCTTCTCCGCAGCGGGTCTCACCTGAGATCCTCACCTGACCGCCCCACTTTCTCTAAAACTGGATTCCCGGAGCTCCTCGCCATGCATGCCCGGCTTTAGGTTCTCCATGGAGCTCTCCAACCTGTACGAGGTGGCGCCCCGGCCCCTGATGAGCAGCTTGACCCACAGCCAGCAGCCCTCCTCCGGCTACAGAGACCCGGCCGACCTCGGTGGTGACATCGGAGACAACGAGACCTCCATCGACCTGAGCGCCTACATTGACCCATCAGCCTTCAACGACGACTTCCTGGCCGACTTGTTCCACCACAGCTCCCGGCAGGACAAGCTGAAGATGATGAGCGGGGACTATGACTCTGTGTCCCAGCAGCAGCTCTACATGTCCGGCTACATGGACTCCAAGATGGAGCCCTTCTACGAGCACAACCCGCCGCGCATCCGCCCGGTGGCCATTAAGCAGGAACCCCGGGACGAGGAGGACCTGAACCTGACCCTTCCGCCCTCCTACCACCACCCGCACCCGCACTCCCAGTACTCCCAGCACCACCAGCAGCAGCCGCAGCAGCAGCAAATGCCGCACCTGCAGTACCAGATTGCGCACTGCGCGCAGACCACCATGCACCTCCAGCCTGGACACCCGACCCCTCCACCGACCCCGGTGCCCAGCCCTCACCACCAGCACCCGCACCAGCAGCAGGGTGGCCTGAAGTTGCTGGAGCACCAGCGGGGAGGAGGGAAGTCCAAGAAGCATGTCGATAAGAGCAGCCCGGAGTACCGGCTGCGGCGGGAGCGCAACAACGTGGCCGTGCGCAAGAGTCGCGACAAGGCCAAGATGCGCAACCTGGAAACGCAGCAGAAGGTGGTGGAGCTGACGACCGACAACGACAGGCTGAGGCGTAGGGTGGAGCACCTGACCCGGGAGCTGGACACGCTACGGGGCATCTTCAGACAGCTGCCAGACGGCTCCTTCAAACCCATGGGGAGCTGAGGGAACCCGACTGCAACTGGACTGGTACTTGCTGGATTAACTGGAGAGGAGACCAAGGCAGCTGAGGGCTTTCCTGAGGAACATCTGGACAGATTCTCCTTAGTTATTCCTCCACCAGCTAGAAAACGAACCAAAGCGCAGAAAACTGAGCAGACTTGAAACTGCTTTGGTTCGTTTCAGGATTTGTTTTTCTGAATGAACTGGACTCAGAACTTGTTACTGGACCTTCATCTCACTGACTCAACTCAAAGGAGGGGGAGAGACCCATTCTGATGGCTTTTCTCTCAATGTTTTGTGCCTTTTTGAGAGTTTTGTGCGGAAAGCCGATAAGCTGATTCCTGCAGAGCAGCCAGCAGAGCTCTGCTTGTTCTGTGCCTTATTCTGACCTAGACTGAGCAGCTGTCAGATCCGTGCAGCTAAAGAAGGGCGTCCATGTTTCCTTCAATAATGTGCTTTGTTCTGTATTAGCAACCATCTTCATGTAATGAGCTGAAACTGAACTGCAAAGTGCTGCGGAGACAGACCCTGCAGCAGGTCTTAATGATGGTCCAGACTCCCTTTCATCCCGTCAGACTTATTTCCCTCACTGTGAAACTTTCTTCCTGTCAGATGGAAGCGATGCAGGATTCACAACTCAGATTAAATACAAAAAGAAAAATCAGAAAAGTTTTAAATCCCACAAAAAGCAGTGAGGAAGTTTTCTTTGATTCCTGAAAAGCGGCTTCATACAGCAGCTGGTACTGGTTCTCCTGGCCCACCTCAGCTCCTTCAAAGCCA
The DNA here is from genome assembly GCA_036173005.1 of Crenichthys baileyi. Taxonomy (NCBI): domain Eukaryota; kingdom Metazoa; phylum Chordata; class Actinopteri; order Cyprinodontiformes; family Goodeidae; genus Crenichthys; species Crenichthys baileyi. The sequence continues at coordinate 609,453 of JAHHUM010001484.1, forward strand.
AACTCCATCTGACTGGAACCAAACCTGTGGTACCTGCTGCTTCATGCCCTCTGCAGGGGAACCGCTCTGCAGGGACTGAAACAGTGCTCTCATATGCACTATGACCTGTAGCACCTTGCCTTAGAGACATGATGGGTACTGATCCGGACATAAACAGAACTCTCTGCACATATCCATGTGTTTTCATGTGTTGTTGATTCTTTGCGTAAATGTGAACAGGGTTTCAAGGCAGGGCGGCTCTTCCTCTTCTCTGGTGAATCATCCTCACACAGTGCCTTCTGATTGGCCACCGTGACCTTTGACCCGTAACCGATCACTCTGTCAAGAACCATTTTCAGGCATGTGTCAGCGAGGAAGAAGCAAGCACTTTGTTTCTGTATATTTCAATCATTACGACCCAAGTGTAAAATAAGTCTATATATAAATATATATATGAATGAATATATATATATGAAATACCAAAAAATCTGAAGCATTGTAATAAAAAACCTTGTTTTATCACATTCTCCTGGTGCTTCTGGACTTTTTTTCCTGAAAAACTTTTAATCTCCTGCAGACGGCCTCTTATCAGTGTCATTCTGTGGCATTAAAGGTGCAGTCTGCAGATTTTCAACCATCTAACACAACTATCACTCACAACAAACATTAATATTTTATCTGAGGAGTAAAAACAACTTAGTTGAGCTTTGAGTTTTAGAAGCAGATATTACACATTAAAGTAACGGTGTGATAAATCATGATGAAGTAGCTGCAGCAGGTTTTTATTCCCCGACTTTGTTCTTTAAGGTGTATTTCAGACTGAAATCCTCAGACTGAGACATCACTTTCATTCAGATTATTAATGCAAACAAAAATTATTAACAAGACTCGTCTGTAGCTCCTGATTTATTCTGATTTGCTCACTAACAGCAAATTTATTGATGGTTCCTGTCTTAGTCCAACCATATCTCACAATATCTCACAGATCAGACTGAGAGATTTAGCAGTTTTAGCGATGGTCTAGTCAAAGTTCAGCCTGCAGCAGAGACGTCCTGATCTCAGAATTCACTCAGTACTTCTAACATCAGCTCAGCACTGACACACAGCATCATTCATAAACTGAGGTTGAATCTGAACTAAGAGCAGAACTTCACGTTTCAGTAGGAAAACATCCATAAACTCTGATCAGACCATCTCAGTTTTTCAGGACAGGAGCCGAGACGACTGAACAAGGAGAAGAACCAGAGTCCCAGATTTCACCTCACTCATCGCTTCAGTTTTAGATCAACAGACTAATTGTTTGAAGCACGCAGATGTTGGAGCTTCAGTCAGAACCTCCTCATCAAACATGGGGTATTAATTAGCTGCTTCTTCTGTGAAATCTCTTTGTATTTCCACCTTAACACACATCTTCTCTCGTGCAGCTCAAGAGAAGTTTCCTTCTTTTCCAATATGTGAAGATGTTCTTTCTGGATTGATCCATTTTCATTTTAGGGCTAAATAAATCTATGAAAGGTAGTGGTCAGATTATAGCTTTTATCAAGTTGAACAGAATCCCAGCTGATTCTCCTGTTTCTGTAACATCAGCCTCCTGTCCTGCAGCCTGCAGAAGCACCTGAAGCTCACCTGTTTGAGTCCCTGGTGTTTTTCCGCTTTTTATCAGCTGTTAAGGAAGAAGGAGGAAAATAATGAGAACTAGATCAGATCAAATCTGTGTCACTATTTTTAACATAATTTTTGAGAGAGTAAAACTGGTCAAAGACAACCCCACACCATCACCCCTCTACCACCGTGTTTGACTGTTGCTATGACTTGTTTGTGCCCATATGCTGGTTTTGGTTTCCTCCATAATGGTTCTGTGCATCATGGTCAAACATCTCTACATTAGTCTCATCTGTGCAAAGGACATTGTCCCAGAAGTCTTGTCCTCCGCAGCTTTGCTAACCTAATCCTGCTTCCTTCAGCCAGACTAGTTCAGTGTTTCTCTAACTGTCATGACCTTTAACCTTTAACCTGCTAACTGAGACTGACTGAGCAAACAACAATAAAACCAGGATTATTTCAAGATAAAACATAAGTGAACATAAACTGGATAATCTTTAAAACCAGAATTAAAATCGGAAGAAAACCAGAACAGATAATCAGGATTTTACCCCGGATAAGGTTTCCGACTAAAACCCTGGAAAAAACACAACATCAAGATAGCAAAAATGACAAAACAAGGAAGAAAACAGAATCAGATTCAGAACCAGAACCAGCTTTATTGGCCAAGATTGTGTGCACAAACAAGGAATTTGACTTCGTCCCAAGTGCTCACAGCGTACAGACATTCAAGAATAAATCAGGAATAAAATGAGTATAAAAATAGTTAAAACTAAGACATTATATCAGAATAAAACTGGAATAAAAAAAAAATCCGGATTAAACCAGAATAAAAATCAAGATACCGTAAGGATAAAACAGGACAATCCTGGAATAAAACTTGGATAAATTCAGAACAGAAAACAAAGATTAAACCAGGAAAAACAGGAAAAAACTGGATTTACAAAGAAAAATGCCAGAACCAGAAAGCAATGAAATAAAATTTTTTTATAAAATATAGATACAATCAGGAGTCCTCTAACTGGGTTTTATTTCAGCAGGGATCATCTCACCGAATTTCTGAGACAATGTGGTCCAGGCCAGGAGACCAGCCTGGCTAGAACAACCCTATGATAACCAGCAGCTTCCAGTAGCAGCACATGTTCCTCAGTTCTTCAGCAGTCCCTAAAGCTGTGTTTAAAAGGAACCATCCTTGGCAGGTGATCCAGTTTAAGATGTCTCTGTCAGTCCCACCAGGACCAGGATGATCAAAGATCCAACTGAGTCATATCTCTGTTTCAGTAGAACCGTCAGAGCTTTGTTGTCAGTGATCTTTGAGGTGAAGGACCTGCAGTTTTTACACTGAGCCTCAGATGTTTCTCAGCTGTCTTAATTCCACAAAACAAAGTTCAAACCCGACGTTTACAGAAACAGAAACAGCAGAATGTTGGTTCTGTTTGGTTAATTATATTTTCTACCTGAAACATCGTATCTGCTCGCAGCTTCAAAGTGTGCATCAAGAAATAAAAACAGCAGACTTCCCGAAAACTGAAATCAGCTCATCAGAGACCAAACATAACCAGCATCTATCAGCTGATTTATGGGTTTTTGTGCTGAAAAGAAAGAAAACATGTGTTAGAAGAAACCCAGAGCCAAACAAGAGAAGCGAAAGAGGATCCAGATCAAAACTTCACAAATCACTGATAAAACTGGACCTTTGGCTCTGAGATGAGGTTCTGTGGGATGCAGGAGGAGGAACAGAAGAAACGTATCTCACCATTAAAGAGAAACCGAGGAAAGAAGCAGTGAACTTCTGTGTCTTCTGATTTCATGTGTTCATTCTGGAACAAACCTTCTAATTCGGGCAGAACATCTTCGAGATCTATTGTCAGAAAAGAGGTTTCTACCTCTGTCAGCATGACACTTCATAGCAAAGCTATGGACTCATGCAAGCAGGAACCTCCAGAACTAGAGAGGTTCTGTTGTAAGAAAGGTTTACTAGAATAAAAAGTTCTCCAGTATAACAGAAATGTTTTATGAGCAGCTGGATTTTATGTAGACTCGAGCAGATGAAATGTCCTCCATGAATTCAACTAATTCCTGTTGGTAGGTGATGTTCTTCTCCCCAAGCAAAGCTCCGAGCTTTAAAGCAGCTGCTCAGAAACAAAACTAACTAAATCCTGCAGCTCAGTAAACGTAAGTTAATCTGCAGTCAGAATAAACCAGCTGGTTCCTGAAGGCTGATGTTTGAGGAACAGGTAGCATGAACGGAGCAGCAGCTGGAGCTTGGGAACGAAGGAACAAGGAGAAGAGATGGAACAGGTTGATCAGAAGAAGCAAGCTGCTGGAACAGACTCAATGACTTCCAGATGTTCCTGACAGCATGTGTGATGGACTGAAATATGACTGATTCAACATGAAACATGTGCCTGAAAACATGCACGCTGTGAATGGATCATCAGGAATGCTGACAGGGTGGAGCCGGAGTCCACAGAGAGGGAAACGCGTCCAGAGAACTTCAGTTTGAGTCCAAACATTCAGATACTGTTTATCTGCTCCATATGTATGGTGCCATGGAAGAAAACCTGGCTCCAACTCCTTGTATCCCTACAGCTATGAGGCTGGAATTTCATCCATAACCTGAGAGTTTGGATCAGAACCTGCTGTTGGATGGGAATTATTCTGGCATTCATTCGGATTTAAATGTTTAATTTAAGATTTGATAATAAAATGATCATTTCTGATGCAGATGGTCCAAGGTGCACGGACGAAGAATTTACACTTGTGCATCAGGGCATCTCCAGGTGTGGAGAGGACACATTCATTTGAAACATGGAGGGGATCATCTGGATCCATCTGCAGATTTGGGAGCAACCTGAAGGAATCTGGGGGTTCTGGTAAATCTCTGTAGGTCTTCCATAGATCATTTTCTCAGTTTTATTCAGCTTTTTCCACCAGATTTTATAGATTTATTTGCTGCTCACATGTTCAATAAAGTGGATTATCATTAATAAATAATTATTATCAAATTATCAGGATCTCCATAAAAAGCAGAACTTTGCATGTCTGCAGACACAAAGAGAAAAGCAGGAAGGAGTATTTCAATTATTAGGAACTCAGGTTGAACTCAGACCATCACTGCTCAGTAAGTATTCACACCCCTGCTGTTATTTGCAGTTTTTGTTTGTTGTTGTTTCTTCGTCCACAATAAATTTTCAAATCACCAGACTCAGCTGAACATTTAATGTAATCTGAGTACGCCATAATTAATGCCTGTACAGTGTTTCTTTTCTCATGTATTTTCCTTTGCTGTGCAGTCTGGTACTTCTTGATTTTTATCATTTTGTACGTTTGAGAACCTGCATGCTTCCACTTGCCTTTTAGTTGCTGCTGACATACCTGAATTTCCCACCTGTGGGACAATAAAGCATATTCTTTTCTCTCTTGTTAGATGTTCCCAACATCAGAACAGAACCATGTTTGGGATTATAATCATGTTGAAGATCTTAGAGTAGAAATTAGAGAATATTTTCTTTAAAATTTCTTCCTAAGAAATTGTAGGCGCAGAATCAGCCTCAGGAAGCGTTTGGACCATCTGGGCAGCACTGGTAGCAGAGCTGATCATCCTCTGACTCAGCTTTAACACTCTGTGGTTTTGGCCAGGCCCTTCTCGGTGTGTGTAAACACACTTCGACCTGTTATTTGGTTCTTGGACCGCGGCTGTGTGATGTTGGCTGCAGAGTCTTCCTGCGCATGGAAGATATTATCCTGTTAGCGGCTGGAATTTCTCCACCGCTTTCATTCTCTCCTTATTTCCATGTTCTGTGCAGAAATCCTTCACCGGGCCCAAACCTCAGCTCCTCTCAGAGTCCAGGCCCAGTTGGCTGGACTTCAGGGGGAGTAATGCTCTCACACGGTCCAGTGAGCTGATGTTCATCCCAGGTTTCCAGTTGACAAATGGCTGTCATTTCCACAGTTAGGATGTAATTGGCTGTTGCAGATTATTGAGCTGAGGTTTGGAAGAACCGTCAGAGGAGGAACTTCACAGTAAATCAGCTCTCCGCTCAGACCTCATGTCAGGTTAGGATCATTACTGTCAGCATCAGAGGAGCAGAGTTTAATACTTCAGATAATAATCACGCTGCAGGAGGAGCTTCAGGGCAACCAGGAGCAACAAAACAATCTGAAGAATCAGTGACGAAACGTCTGCTGTTTTACTGTCCAACACTGACGTGCTGCTCAGAAGATTCTGAGGTAGAGGAGCCACTCATGAAGCTGAAGCATGTAGATGAAAGGTAGTTTAACAGATCTGAGGTGAGGTTGTGGAGAGACTGAAGACCTTATAATTACCTGGATCAGCAGCATCCCCAACCTTAGAGCCAGACCAGGCCACTCAGGTCCTTACCTTCCTCCCAGAATAAACTGCACCCAGCCATGACATCTCCTTCCTTGGCCTGGCTGAGCTCCAGCTGTCAAAGCTAAGTCTCCAAGCTCTCTCTGGTGACATTATGACTCCTCCCTAGAGGTTAGTTTTCAGCTACAGACCCTAACAGAAGCAGAGGTCCTGGAGATCGCAGCCTTCAGGATCATAATGGAGAGAATTTCACCACATAAAGGTAACAATTTGGTAACATCTGGTGCTATAGTTGCTTTACAGGTATCTGCACACCCAAACCAGAAGATGTGTCCAGAGGAGGAACATGTTGAAGTGAACTTGAATTTTGATGATGGTGTCAGATCTGTAGAAATGTTCTGGCTTTCACTGATGTCCTCAGGAACGCCTGATAACATTAAGCCTGGTGCAGTGAACCTCTGGAGAAGCATCCTCCATGTTAAGTTAGTGTGGAGTTTTTTTGTGAATTTACTTGTTTCTGAGGTTCTGAGGAGCACACAATCAGGTTCTCCAGGTCCTCAGGTGAGAGTCCAACTCAGTCAGCACTGGTCTTAGATCAGTTTTCCATTTTAACTTCTATGTTGAAGGTGTTTAATCAGAGTTGGAAAAACCTGTGGTGGTCAGGGTTCTTCTGGAAGTTCTCAGACTCTTCAGCAGCCCAGTGTGAAACTGGAGCAGATAACAGATCATGTACACATTAGCTGAGGCTAGGTCAGTGAGGAGCACTCTGGGGGCTGCAGGCGTTGGGGAACATGTGCTTATTGTCAGATTGCTGCTGTTTGCAGTCCCAAAGTGCCTTGGTTTCATTGACATATTGTGTGTCAGAGGCCCGTCCAGCTATCTGCTCTATTTGGCCAGTGTTGAACATTAACCGGGCCTTTTCAGTTACTGCTGATGTGACTGAGCTGCACCTTACTGAGGCTGAAAGCACAGGCAGTGCTGTTTCAGTTCGTCCTCAAAGAGGCCCACGTCCTCCAGGAGCAGCTCCTACAGAACTGCTCCAGGAGGACTGCAGACACTGGACCAGAGGTCCTCATTTGTCCCTTTTAATCCCTCAGTGTGTTTGGACCACGGTTACTGGAGCTCATTCAGGGCTTCAGTCTGTTTTTCTGCACATGAAGATTCAGATGAAACAGAAGGAAGGTCCAGTCTGTAAAGATTAGGTGACATCACCTCCCTGCAGGTTAAACTCCTCAGCTCCTCTAGTTCTTCCTGTGATGAAAGCTGTCTTATAGTCTCTAAAGGTGCTCTGGATCAGCAGTTCTGCAACATCTTTAATGGTTTTTCTTTGGTCTTTGATGGCTTCTCCACACACAGGCTCAAAGGTATACATACACCACCAACATATTTGGTAAAAGGTAACAGAGGACCATATCCTCTCTGTATCCATCTCCAAGCTTCTGACATCATTCTGGCTGATGTCTGTTAGGCACAACTGGTAGAGTCCATTTATACTGGTTTGGTTATCTGGAACAGAACCGTCTTTTAACCATTGTCCATAAGTTCTCAACAGGGTTGAGAGCGGAGCTCAGAGAAGGGCATTCCTGTTGGAACAACCAGCTGTGTCCAAGTTTCAACCATTGAGCCGTTGGTTTGCAGTGTATCATACACACTTTGTGCAATGCACCAGTAGTACTGGAATCAGTCCCACAGCATGATGCAGCCACCACCATAATTAACTCTTCTTCAGTTTGCAAGCATCATTCTGACTCCTGGTGGAGGTCCCATGAGGATGTGAGGACTCCAGGTGTAGAAGCTACAGAATGAGAAGCTTTCACACTGAGGCGGGTGTGGGAGTGGTTAGGTGTGGTCTTTGCCTCAAATTTGATTATTTCACAGATTTTAAAGAAAACTGCAGGCGGTCCAGAACCACTTTGAGCTACAGTGTCATAAATCTTAACTTGACAAGAAGAAACTGGATATTCAGTCAGCTGTGGACGATGAAGAACCCAAAGCATCTGAGATGGTTGCAAACTGAGATCAGGTTTGCTGGGGGGAAGGAACTATGGAAAAAAATAAAACTGACAAAAAATCATAAATGCCCATTATACCCATAATCAAGGTGATCTCCCGTAAACCAGAACTAAGTCCGGAAAAATAGACATGGGTCAACTAATAATCACAGGAACCAAACTAAAGCAAAAAAAAAACTCTGACTGGACTGAAATTGAGGAGAAAGCAGCCAAAGTCCAAAGAAAAGGTGCTAAAAGGCTGAAGAAGGCATGGAAAGAACTGGATCAGGAGAATAAGCCAGCTGAAGTAACACTATCTCTTTTTTAAACTGCAGGAACATCTGTACTCCAGAAGCTTTCCTCCAGACTTACTCGCTGAATGGCTTCTAAAAAGGTGGACAAGGTTGATGTTTATTTTCTTGTTCCTAGTAGAACCCAGAAGGTGTGAACAAAGAGAGCACCTGGAGAAGAAGTGTCACAGGAAGGAGAACAAAATTATTCTTCATTAACTGAAGAAGAGATGATTGTTTCTGATCAGACACTCTAACTCTTTAACTACCAGGCTAGCTTTACTCTCAGCTGAGCAGTAAAATGAACCAAGAGGAAACTTATGCAGAATTGGATCCTCTCTGATCTGGCAGTGATTAGCGGTTCCTGAAGGGAGGCCTGGTTGTCAGCCGGCAGGCCGACGAGATGTTGAATAGGTGCAACACAAGTTGATGATATGCCAACAGCAGGTTCTGGTTCTGGTCAGGTCTCAAACCGCTGAACATGGAGAAATGTTTGCTTGGAAAGACCTGAACGTCTCTAACGAGATCTAGCTGGCTCAGTACAAAGCATACAGTCTTAGAACATGTTGGGTTTTGGTACCAAACACCTGAAACTTTCCAATAAGACCCAGGTGGTTTAGAAAACCCAAAAGGTGTGGTCCGGTTCTGTTCCAGGAACTGTTGCTGCCCTCCAGTTTGCTTATAGTTTTTTCACAGTGTTTTTTTTGTTTATGGAAGCTTCTCCATCGCTCCTCTGCCGCTCCTCTGGCTCTCTGATATAAAGAGTCCGATCCGAACATCTGCATCTTCTCCACATTCCTCATTTATGGCCGAACGAAGACAAACACAAGCCTTTATGGAGGAGATTCATCTGCCAGTGGAGATGCAGGAATTCTTCAGCTTTTCTGGACCTGCTGTGGAACAAAGTCTCAAGGAGGACTCCTGTCCCTGCAAGAACCTTTACTTCTGTGGGTTTTACTGTGATGTAATGTGACAGACCAACACAAAGTACAGTAGTGCTGAACTGGGAAGAAAAATGATTTATTTAACATTTTTACAGATTAAAATTTAAAAGTGTGGTGTGAATTTATATTCAGCCCCCCTGAGTCAGAACCCTGCAGAACCATCTTTGGCTGATGGTCCAGCAGCAGGTCTTTTGGGTTTGATCGTACCAGCTTTGAAGGTCTGTGGACTAAAAGGTCTGTTCATTCTTCTTTGGACAACAGCTTCAAGAAGTTTCTGAGGCCTATGAGAACTTTTTGTAAATAAATATTTCAAATTCCACTCACTGATGAGGCTCAGTAATCTGTTTATTACAGAACTGTGAAAAATGAATTCAAGAACCGAGGAAAAACAAAGTCTCTGACATCTCTTAGTCAGGAAAGAGTTAAAAAGCCAATTTCAAGGCTTTGGGACTCCGGAGAACCTCAGTGAGAACCATCATCCACACGTGGAGAGCACATGGAAGAGTGGAGAACCTTCCTAGGAGTCATTGATCTACCAAAATTACTCCAAGAGCTCATCAGCAACTCACCTAGGAGGTCACAGAAGAACCCAGAAAAACATCTAAAGCCCGTCAGGCCTCACTGCCTCAGTTAAGGTCAGAGGTGATGATTCAAGACCAAAAAGAGACTGAACACAGAGGATCTGTTAACCAAAGGAAAAATGACTGAAACTAAAATAAGAATCCAAACACAAGAAAGAACTCAACACAAAGGAATTAACTGATTAACAACCCAAACGAACACAAATACAAACACAAGCAGCCACAGATCATGACATGTTCATCCTGGAAAAAAAACAAGCTTTTAGAAACTCCTCCTGAAGTGAAAACAAACATCTGAGAATTGTGATGTCATTGTTTGGACTTTCTTTCTTGTAGATGATGGTGCTTGTTGGACCTCCTGAATGTTGCATTTCACAAGGATGCAGAAACCAGAACAGAGCTGCTTTCATACCTTCCCTTTAAGTCTTTAGCTGCTTGATGACATCTGATGGTGTCTGAGATGCGGATATAAATGTTCCTGCTGAGATTGTCTCTTTATGTCAAGTTTCCCAGAAGCTCTCCTGAATCTGCTGTCATAAATCTGACTGAAGAAGTGTCTAAGACACTTTGAGGTTATGGTGGAAGCTACCAGGACAAGCTGACCCCCAAAAACCTGCAAACATCTAAAAAAGTAAAAAGAAGGAAAACTAAAACACAATAAAAACCTCTGAGATCCAAATTCCTGCAGCAGATCAAACCATCTTCTGTGTTTCTACTTGTTGCTGCACTTTATGGCTGTCCCACTGAACCAACAACCTAAAGTTGCTCTGCTCAGGACGTGTTTGGAGGTGTTCCAGATCAAACTGTGAGCTCAACGGGTGAATAAATGTTTAGTATGTGAATGCAGGTCCAGTTCGAAGTAGAATCTGATAACTGTGCTGTTCCTGCGCTCATATGCAGTGTTAATAATTCACAGAGTTATGACCAGCGCCTGGCTCTCGTTCTGCAGCTCACTGCATGGCTCATTGCTGCTCCTGCGAGGCCTCTGGCAGCCGGACCGGGAGGGAAAACACCCACAGTCCTCCAGCTCCAGCACAGGTCCAAATAAAGAGCAGGAGAAAGTGTGGGAAGAACAGCCGGAGCCGCGGATCCACCAGGGACTCTGCTGTGTTTGCTGATACCATCTCTGTGTTACCCTGAACACATCACGATGTGTTCAAGCGCTCTGCCAGGTTTCCACTCCTGTTCGCTGCTTCTCGGTTTCTCCCTCCAATAAAACTCAGATATTTTTATTTGGCTTTGATGCCTCCTGATATCCAGAAGAACAGAAACCAGGTTCTTGATGTCTGGGAGCCTGGAAACAAGCACAGCATCAAAATGTCCAGACTGAAAGGTTCTGAGTTCCATTCCGAGATCCAAACTCTGACAGAAACAAGGCCAGGAGACTGCTTCACCGCCCCTGTGGTCCAGAACAAACTCTAATCAGATCTCTTTCACGTCCACAACCAGGACCAAAAACGTCTAGTTGTGATAAATGAGTCCCAATTAGGGCCAGCAAGTACCAAGTAGGTCCGAATTCCAGACCAACAAGTCCCAGTTAAGAACAAGGTGTCTTTTTATCATCCACAACCAGAACTAACAGAATTATTTCATGTTCCAATCCTGACGAGTCCAATCCAGGACCCAAAACAATTAAACTGATCCAAAACTAAGACCACAAAGTTTCTGTTATGGTCATCAATTCAAGGTCCAAACTCAGTGCTTATTAGGTTCAAAATTCAAAATCAAGAACAGATAGATGAAGTTAATGTGCATGGTCTGTTCTGGTAAGATCCAAACCCATTTCCCAACCAGGAAATGACATCATAAATTACCTCAAGATATGTTTGGTAGATACTGAACATGAATCAAGAAGAACTTATCCAGAACCAGTGAATTCTTCTCATGTGTTAAACCAACGAACAAGTTTGGATCGGGACTGAAAGCAAGACCAGTTCTAAACAAAATTAGATTCTGATCAAAATGACCTACAAGTCCAAGTCAAAATCCTACAATCCTACAATCTTTAACACCTGAAGTTCTTCTCAGATTTAGGTTCTGGTCAGGCCTAAGCCAGAACCAAAGAGATCTTATGGTGTGTCACACCAAGGGAAACAAGTCCCAGTCAGGACAAAGAACTATTTATCAGTACAGAAACCAAAACCAATTGTGGCCAGTACCATTCAGTCCAGCCATTGAGTCCAGTTAGGACTGGTCTGTTCTGGGCCAGGTCCTGTTTGAACTGAGGACTGGTTCTAAAACATTTTACCTGCTAAAATAAAGATAGAAATGTTCAAAATGACCAAGTAGCTCTATTCAGACCAAACAATGGTTAGAACCTATGAGCATGGCTGGGTCCAGTTTGAGTTATGACCAACAAGAGTTTGTTGAAGCTCTTTAATCTTCATTGGGTCAAGAATCAAGATCTTAGAGTTTAATTCAAGAACCATGAATCCTCAACAGTACAAAGTTCTGGTCAGGACTAAAACAGGGTCAACAAGTCAAATTCAAACTGCAGCAAACAAATCCTTATCAGTTCTGCACAACGTCCAATCAGAACCATCAAGTTCTACACGGGACTAAACATGGTGTGTCTAGACCTACAAGTCCTTATCTGATCCAAAGTCCAGACCAACAGCTTACACTGGTATCACAAGTTTCAGCAAAACAAGTCCTGACCAGGTCCAAAGTCCAGAACTAAAAGTCACTTTAAAACAACAGGACCAGAACATGTGTTCTGACCAAGCTGATAAATCCTAATCAGGTTTATACTTCAGACCACAAAGTTAAACTCTGTGCCAGACCAAGTTCGGGCCAGGACTAATCCATGATCAAAAGGTTCTGATCAGGACCAGTTCTGATGAACAATATTCAGACAGGGCCACCAGGTTCTGGTGTGAACCAAAACCAAGAAGCACCGACAAGTAGACCAGTAGAGACATTAGATTGGAAGATGTGGTTCTGATTCTGGACCTGATTTGGAGAGTTTTGATCTATTTCTGTTATCAAGAAGCTGATCTTTCCACAGCTTCCACTGGTTTGGAGATAAAAACAGAGGATGTTCTGCTGGTAGTGCAGGTTTATCTGAACCAGCAGAGCTTCTCGGTGATCTGATGCAAGGTGGAGTCAGCAGCAGGGAGCAGCACCGTTATCTGAAACTCCAGACGCCTGCAGATCCCGTTTAGATCCTCATCTTTTAAACATCCAGACTAAGTTAGCCCCTTTAATGAATGACCGTTAATTTACTCGTCAGTTTTCCAGCTCCAGACTGAGAGTCACCGTGATAACCAGGCTCCGCCCCTCACCTGGCTGGCAGGTGTGATCTCTGGCTGTCTGCTGCTGCTGCTGAACAGGATGCATGGTGATAAGGCAGCATTTGAGCCCAGTGAATGAGGAAGCTGACTGTGAGTTTATCACAGAGCGCGCAGCCTCTGCAGGGCCTCCTAGCATGCCGTGGGGCTGACAGGTCACTGCGGTGAATTGGTCATGAGTAAGCAGTTTGTCTGTAAAACCAAACCCTGAGTTCCCATGAAGAGATGAAGAGGAAGGGGGCAGAGAGAGAAAAAGGTTTTATTTAGTTTGAGGGAAGTCTGACAAGCTGTTTCTGCCAAACTCTCTGAGTTTCTTCTGCTGCTGTTTGTGGTCAAAAGAACGTTACCAGAGCAAAAAGCTCACATATTGTTCTTGACAATCAGAGCTTCACCCTGCATTGTTCTCTGCGTCCCTCAGAGGGTAGACCTGACATGTAAATAAGAGTGAAGTCACAGCAGCTGCAATAAATTGTGGGGACCTGAAGGTGAAGCTTGCATGTTTCTGTGCACCAACACCCTGCTCCTCTTGAACATCTTCTTCCTCTTTTTTCTGTTTACATATTTATACTTCTCAAAAATTCAGGCAGATTATTTCTGCTGAAAAATGACATTGAGATGTGCAGAAATGATGATATTTCTTCATGTTTCAAACTCATTAGATCAACAGACCCCAAGAAAATTAAGCGATTCTAATATTTATTGGACTCTGGTTCCACTGCAGGCATCTTTCCATGTTCTGTATCTGCAGGGCTGCAGGACCCATCTCCAGCAGTCTGTGGCCGAGACGCAGGGTCCGCCTGGGACAGGACAGCAGTCCAACACGGAGACAAACAGAAATGAAGACATACAGCTAAGGGCAACTTAGATTGGCTAGTTAAGTTAACATGAAGAGTGCCCAGAGAGAACCCATACATACAAGGGAGGACACATAGAGCCCTTGTGAGATTAGAACCCGGAACCTTCTTGCAGCAAGGTAGCGGCGCTAATTTTAGGGAGCTTTACCTGGTGCTTAAAACATTTTACACAGTTTCATTTCTTCTATTCATCTCCATCTAATTCTGCATTTCCTTTCATGCAAAAAAAATTGGGATGAATATGAGTTAAAACGAATTAAATTATTTCAGTTTATCAGATGATTTTCACCGTGATTTAGCAGGTAAGCAGCATCCATGACAGCCTTATAATGACTTGGCAAACGCGAGGGTGTCAGCTGGACTTCAACTTAATGACATGTAATGAGAGGAACCTACAGAATAAAACCTCAGATATTGTCCTGTTTTACTCCCTTCGCTTGATCCAAGCTGTGGGAGATTCATCCGGGAATCATTTTCATTTAAACTTTAACATTAAAAGGCAAGAAATTCTGATGAAACATTGTTAAAAGCTGCTTTTAAGATGAGAGTTAAGAGGGGATATTAATATTCCCTGTGCTTCCTGCAGTTCCACCTCAAAGATCCAGAAGTACAAACTCTGGGGCCTCATTTATAAAGGTTTTCCAAACTAACTGTAAACATAAATTCAAAACCATTTTTCTAAATCATTTTTTTAGAGAAGCTGTGCACATTGCCGAATCATAAAAGCTGCGTTTTATGATTGAGACTCCAGCAGGAGAGGTTCCTGCAGGGATCAGTCTGATATTTAACAGAAATCTGCCTGCTGATCATGTCTGACTCAGCAAAGAGAGAAGTGCATCAGACCTGTGAGCTCCAGCGTGGTGTGGTGAAGAATCTGAAGTAAAGATATCCACCGTGGCCTCATGCTTGAAGGCTACAACCTCAAGATCTCCACCCCAGATTGACAGATCAGAGTGTAGGAGCATGTTCAACCTTAAACGCATCTGCACAGAAGGTCTGAGGAGGTTTAGCTGTTGCTGAAGTTCAAACTGAGAAACAAAAACTGGGCTGCTCGGTTTGTTTGAGAATGATTTGCTTCCTGCAGCTTCTAGTGTTTCTCAGCAGAGACGCACCAGAAGAGTGTGTCTCTGCTTGTCGATGTTAGCTTGTCTGAGCAGAAACTGGTGCATCATGTATGACAGAAGTTCAAACAATGAAGCTAAAACCACCTACAGAGCTAATGCTAACGCTAACCCTGCTCTGCTTTGCTGTTGGAGCTGCAGGAACCCCTGAGGTTCTTGCAGTTAGGCTGAGAATCATCACTTTGTTTCTCTCATCAGGTTCTATACTATTATTAAAAACTGAGTTTTCTCTGAATCTAAATTACACATTTTTCACATGTTAAGACTGAATTTTATTCTTTCTGTGTCTAACATGCAGACAATACCTGACTCAAACCACCGCAGTGTGTAATTATGTACCCATTGAAGTACTTGGAGACCCCTGTGCTGGTTCCAGTCCTGCAGGAGTCACTGGGTGCCAGTCTGCGGCCGCTGGTGGCTAGCCTCCACTGTTTGTGTTGCAGTCGGTGTTCACCAAACAGAGATAAGATAAAACCCAAGAAAAATTCCTCAGGTTTGCATCTGAAATCAGCTCTGCTCACAGTCTGTATTTAACATGGCCGCTCTACAGTTTGACCTCTGAGGAGGAGCTAGGCTGCTGAAGATGATTTTTCTGTTGATCATGAAACATCTAAAAGTGACTGAGCTTCAGACATGTTTCAGTAATAATTTGTTTGTGTTGACGTGTAGATGTGCATGCAGAAGGTGTTGAAGAGAAGTTTTAGATTGCTGGGATAACTTTATACAACACAAGCAGCCCCATTTTTCAACATCTTCTCCCTTAATCCTTGCAGGGATGTTGGGCGGTTGGTTGATATGTCCATCCGTCAGTGAGTGGGATGAAGAGTACCCTCTGGAGCAGTGGAGCTGTAGGAGTATGAACATCCTCTTCATCAGACTGCCATATAGCAACAGAGTGTCTTCAGTCTGAGGCTTCTTCAGATCTGCTGTAGAACTGACCTCTACAGCAGATGAGCCATCAGCATCTACAACAACTCTCTGAAGAAACTTGGATGATAGGAGCAAAAACATTTAACTTCCCTTTGAGATTAATGAAGCACATTTTAATTGCATGAAACTGATGGAAGCAGAGCTGCAGCAGTGAAAGAGAAGGTTTACAGGATGGTGGTGAGACCTGCGGTCATGGATGGTTTGGAATCAGAAAACAATTAATTCAAATTAAAATCATTTTGAGAAAAACAGTTCTATTATATATTTCATACACTTTTTAGTGCTTAAAAGTGAAACTGTTGCATGGATGCCTTTATTTGTTCTGCAATAATTAAAGAACAACCCTGGATGTTTAGAGTGGACATTTTATTTCACCCTCTGTGTTTAATGTTTGCATACTGTGATTGGATTGAAGGTGAATCTGCAGCTGTGGTGCTGAACTAAACTGCAGAGACATTAAGAGGTCTGACAGAGACGCTGGCGTGAGGTGTCCAGAGTTCACCTGCAGAGTTTACTCAGGGAGGGGGCCCCATTAACCACTCACTCAACTCTGGGTTAAAGTCCTGCTGTGAGGAGCATGCTGCAGTGTTTGCTCTGGAACATTCTGGGCCACAGAGGGGTCAGAGTCCAGGACTCCTGACCTGTCTGGTGGGCGGAGCCTGCAGGGACTTCACCTGGTCACAGTGTGGGTCTGTAACCAGGTGCTGCAGGAGGGTCAGTGGGCTTCTGTACATCTGAGGGTTCTGAGCGCTGAAATAACACCAGGCTTTTACTTTACTTTAACATAAAGAGTCCTGCTTTAGGATCATAAAACATTTGACCTCCAACTGAAACCATTAATATTGTTTGGAATTAAAACAGCATTTCTTTATTAAAAAAAACTATTTCAAAAATTTTTTTACCTAAAAATATCTTGAAATATTTTGAACAGAAGACATTTTGTAAATTTCATTGACTAACCTGTGCTTCTCTGGGGTTCTCTACCATCCTTTGAGACAGGAGCTGCTGTAATGAAGCTGTTTTTCAGGCTGTTACTTTGCTTTGTTCTGATCAGTCAGTGCAGAGAAGGAAGTCTCGCCTAAATATGGAGAAGCAATAAGAAACTTCTGCTCCACAGCTTTCTCTGTGGGCTCAGGAGCAGCACATTGGTGCTCCTCATACAATGTTCTTATGTCCTTCTGCAGTTTGTCCATATGGTTTCATTCAGGGTGCTGCTAGTTGCTCAGACTGTAAACAATGACCATGTCCCCAGAGAATATTCAGTTCAGCACAAAAATACTTTATTAACCTCAGAGGGAAATTAAATGTTGTTTGTTACTCATATTATGCAAGTTTCCTGAAAAGGTCATTCCAGATGTTCGTGGCTGTGGGCAGGAAGGATGTTCCTCAGTATCACCGTGGATCTGCAGAACAACAAGATCCTCAAACTGCTGCCTGCTTTGACCAGAAAACAGTGGGTTGGTTGAAGCAGGTGTAAGATGGTGTCTTCTGCTTCAACTCCACGTTGGTAAGCAAACTGAAGGGGGTCCTGATAGTTGCTTGCTAGCTTACTGAGGTGGGCCAATAGGAGTCTTTTTAGGACCTTCATGATGAGGAATGTCAGGGCAACAGGTCTATAGTCAAGACATGAGGTTTTCCACAACATTGGGACCTTCTCCTGGGTCCCACTAAGGTTGAAGAGGTGCTGCAGAATCCCACAGAGCTGCTCTGCACAGACCTTCAGAACCCTGGAGCTGACACCATCTGAACCTGCAACCTTGTTCTGGTTTAGTCTTTCCAGCTGCTGTTTCACCTGACATCTAGAAACACACAGGTGGAAGAGGGAGGCAAAAGGAGCATCAGCATCTCCTGATATAGTTAGAGAGAAACAGAAGGGTCCATGGCTGAGGTGGAAGATGAAACATCTGAGGTGTGACAGGAACGCTGTTGGTCAGAGGAGGGTGGGGTGTCTGGCTGTGGGCATCTCTTATATTGTTTTCCTGGAGCTTGCTCTCCAGCTTCTTCCTGAACATCTCATTGCTGTTTGTTGGAGAAGGAGCATCCAGCATGTTATCAGCAACCAGTCCCTGCAGCACTTGAAAACATAATAATGAAGATGAAGATGAAAATATTTTATGATCAAATGGAGCAGATTTTTTTAATTTTCAGTTTTTCAGGATGCATATTTGCTGGACAGCCACATCTCTTAGGAGGGAAACATGCCCTTAAAACTGTAGCTTCCAGATTATATCATCATTAGCCCATCCAGGATTATATCCTAAAGTAAAACCAAAGATCTTCAGTTTGTGCAGAAACAGTTTTCAGAGAATAGTAAGAATGTAATTTCTTATAAACGTTTCTCACACACATCCTCTAGGACTCGGAGCTACAAGGAATCTCTTTAAAACTGATGTTGGATGAAGTCCAGAGAGGGACTGCTGCTGACAGAACCAGAGATTTCACCCAGAGTTCTGACTTTCAGGTCCGTTGTTCCCAAACTGTTGGTCCTGTAACGGTCGCTCCAACCTCATCCTCATAAAGAGTTAACAGGCGAGTGCAGAGCTGCTCCTCATACGTGTGTGTGTCGGCTGTGATTGATGGCATTGTTTAAAGCCAGGGAGGCTTTGGAAAGCTTTGCTATTGTTTCTGCTCTTGGCAGGGAGGGTTCGTAAGAAAAACAAAAGTAGGGGAGGAGGAGGAGGAGGAGGAAGAGGAGGAGGGGGACGAATAAATATCAAGAATTAGAAAACAAAACAAGACTTGTCCTCACATTTAAAGGCCCAGTCCGAGCTCTTGATGCTGAATTTGATAGCTGTCCTCTGGGACCGCTCCAGTCCAAAAACACTCCGCCCCCCCTCATCACTCTGCCACCAACCAAACCACAGCTATCCGTGCCCACCCCACCCCACCCGGCCCGGCCCGGCCCAGCCAAGTGAAGGGACAGAGCAGGAAAAAGAAAACACACACCAGGAATGTACCAACACACTAACATGGCGTCTGCCCAGGCCCCTACGCTGTTATTCTTCTCAAGATGTTTGGAGCCCGGTTCTGGTCACCCAGGCTGACCCAAACCACAGAATTTCTGATATTTCTCTGCGACCCCCTTCGATTACCACCAGCTCCTCTGCCCCCCTGCCGCGGAGCCTCAGGGAATGTTTGGTTTGTGCAAACTTGGTGCCGCAGGACTTGGCCGGTGGTCCAATGCTTAAAGTGGAGTAAGGAGGGCTGTGAGCAGGGCGGTGGGGGGTTCTGTTGTTCCAGCCCGGTTCTATCCACTGTGATGGATGGCAGAACTGGCTCTGCTGAAAACAGTGTTATTAACTGTCCTTGTCTCCAGTGTTTGTTCTGAATCAGAAAGGTTTCTTCATCACATCTCCTGCTTTATGAAGCAGTTTCACTGAACCTGCTGAAGTGAACACTAAATGATTCTTTTACGTTCTTCTGTCCCAGAACCAAGGTGCTCTGCCAAGACCAGAACCTGTGATGGTAAGTGGGCTCAGCCACTCACAGCAGTTGTCCCTGTTAATGGACCAATCAGCATGCAACCATTGCTGTGCTGAATAGGAGTGTCGCCACCAGGGTCACAGATTCTGATCAGAACTTAAATTTTTCTTGGATATTTATCAGAAGAAATCCATCAGCATCACTAAAGGAGCTGGTGCTGCCACTAAGTCTTTACTTTTTCTCTAACATAGAAAGTACTCCTGGTCCAGTGTGTTTCTGTGCGCCTGCTCTGTCTGTCTTCTTAAACCCTCATCTGTGGCAGATGGCCTCTCACAGTGAGCCACTGACGGATCTGATGATGTATATAAACTGGAGCGGTTCGTCTGGGAAGAACCTTGAGATGACGTATTGTGAAAAGTCCATCACAGCTCGTTATCAACATTTAAAACATATAATAAAAAATAATAACAAACTCAAAGCATAATTTAAATTTAGTTTTATTATTATCATCCAGTCATTGTCTAAACTCACCTGACCTTGCAGGGTCATGGGGTGGAGGGGGGGTGGTGTCTACTTCCAGCGGTCATTGGGTGAGAGGCGGGGGCACCCTGGACAGGACACCGCTCCATCAAAGGACAAACAACCATGCACGCACCAAGGACAGTTGAGCAAGACCATCAGTCATGTTTTTAGACTGTGGGAGGAACCGGAGTACCCAGACAGAACCCACACATGCACCAGGAGAACATGCAAACTCTATGCAAAACAACACCAGGCCGGGACCCAAACCAAGGACCTTCTTGCTGCAAGGCAACAGTGAATCCAACTGCACCACACAGATTCAAGATGATCTTTACTGTCATTGTGTGACACAGTGAAACCGTTTCTTTAACTGCCACTAGGTGCACGAAAAAAAAAAGACGATTAATATCCAGGTTTGTTAATGTAAAATGTGGTTCTGCTCCTCCTGCTCTCATGATGAAGACTAAATGTTTTCCTTCCATGAAGCAGCTCTGACACCAGAACTCCAATAACTTCACGCCTCTGAACGCTCCATGAAAAGATCACATTCAGAGGAGAAACCTGTCTGAAGTGATTCAGAGTGAAGATCACTGAGAGGATCAGCGGCTCATTCATCCTCCCCCCACAGCAGTGAAGGTGTATGTGTCTATGTGTGTGTGTGCAGACGATCTAATGGGAGACAGGTGAATAACTGGTGGATTAAGGCACCGCCCTCCGTCTGGATTGGCTGGGTGTGGACGAATTAATTTAAGTGTGATTACCTGCTCATTACACTGCAGTGTGTTTAGGATTATCCTCCATGGCAGTGCATTATCTCTGATTCCTGACGAGTCTCGTGTCGGACTGTCAGACAACCTGGAAGCGATCACTAGGCAACAGAACAACAATAAGAGTTTATTTTATCAGTGAGGCTCTCAGAGGACGTTAAACATCCTGAAAGCTGAGAGATTAAAACCAGACAGATCAAAATCCTACAGAAACATAAAAAGTGTAAGGAAGGAGAACATGTGGGTCGGTTTAATGACACATGTAACCATGGCAACTACCAGCAACGATGGCCTCAGATAAAAAGTGGAAATCCTCTGAAGACATACAAATATACGATATAAATGTACTTTTTAATCTGTCCCATGATCTTTGTTCTGCGTGAACTTAATGCAGCAGCTCTGCGTATACCCACCCACTGAGACACACACAAACCCTGAGTGGACTTCCTTTGGTTCCACTCAGTCATACCCCAGGAAGTCAGCTGTAAACTCTGCATGTCTTGAAGTGGAGAAAAACAGTTGAGTCTGGAGCACCACAGACACATGAGATCTGGATTCAAGGACATTATTTTCTTTTCATTCCTGTTTTCATGCAGAGAGCAGTGCAGACATAAACAAACAGAAACAACAACAGAGAGACAGAGATGACAACAGAAACTGTGCCTGCACAGAGGAAGCTGAAGGAGCAGAGCGTCCAGCAGAAGCTACAGCTGCAGCTTTTTGACCACAACAACCATCCAGCTGTGGTGGTGGTTGAAGTTCAGAGGAATCAGACACTAAAAGAAGACAACAGAGAGTGTAAAGTCAACAAGTTGCAGTCAGGCCTCTGATTATATCTTACCCAGGCTAGAAGCACAGTTAGTTATGAGGTACCACAGGTTTTAGTGCTTGGGCCAGTTCTCTTAACGAAATATATACTTTCACTTTGTTAGACTGCATATGATACATTTCTATTTCTTTATGCTGATGAAACTCAGGTATATTTACCCATAAAGCCTGATGAATCCATTCACAACACTCTGCAGGTTTACTGGTGGTTCCTAGAGTCTCTAGAAGTAGAATTGGAGGAAGATCCTTTAGTTATCAGGCTCCTCTCCTGTGGAACCAGCTCCCAGTTTTGGTCCGTGAGGCGGACACCCTGTCTACTTTTAAGGCTATGCTTAAAACTTTCCTTTTTGATAAAGCTTATAGTTAGAGTAGCTTAGGTTATCCTGAGCTATCTCTGTAGTTATGCTACTATAGGCTTAGGCTGCAGGAGGACATAATGACCACTCGTTCTCACTCTGCTACATTCTCATACTACTCTCCAATTATGCATTATCTGCAGGTATTGTTGCCATTAATGTTATGTTCTCTTTTTTTTTAGTCTCTCTACAGAAAGTACTCCTGGTTCAGAGTTTTGTTTGTTTGCTCTCAGGTTTTTGCAGAGAGATATTTGTTGTTCCACTCCAACTGATGTGGTGACAAAAATCAAGATGGCGCCGACGATGGCAGCCTCGGAGCTTCGCTCTCTCTTTGTTTTTGTATTTTGTGTGTTTATATGTTTTTCGAGCCACAGTACTGTGGTCTCGGGCCACAATTCGGTGGTCTCATTCGGTAGAGAGGAACTTCTCAACATCAGAGAGTCCTCTCTTGGGATTTTTTCACCATCTTTCATCCATCCGAGGTTCACTGAGCTTCTGGCAAGCGGAGCGGCGGCGCTCTACGGGATACTGCGCCGGAGGCGTCGGAGGGGAAAGCGAGCTGGCGCCCTAGTAAAGCTCCGCAAAAGAGGACTTCGCACACCACTGCCTTCAATCCACCTGGCAAATGTCCGCTCTCTAAGCAACAAGATGGACGAGCTACTTCTTCTCACCGGTAAAAACTCGGACCTCCGCAGATCAGCGGTTCTCTGCTTCACCGAGACATGGCTGAGTGACAACATCCCGGACCGCGCACTGCTGATACCGGACTTCCAGCTGCTCAGAGCGGATCGCAGCGCGGAGCTATCAGGGAAGAAGCGAGGAGGAGGAATCTGCTTTTATATAAACGAAGCTTGGTGCAGAGACATAAAGTGCTGGGGAAAACATGTAGTCCGGATCTGGAGTCATTTTCCATAATCTGTAAAACCGTTTTATTCACCGAGAGAGTTTCCTCGTTCATAATAATCGGCTCATATTTTCCCCCGCATGGCTGCACTTCTGCTGCGGAAAAACATCTTGCTGAGCTGATTACAGACGTGGAGAAAAAACACCCTGACTCTTTCATCATAATACTGGGAGATTTAACAGCGCAGATCTCTCAAATGAGCCCCAAAATACAGACAGCATATTAAGTGTCCCCACCAGAGACAAAAACACACTGGACCACTGTTACACAGCTTTTAAGGACTCATACCATGCTGTTACCAGGGCTGCTCTGGGACTTTCGGATCATTGCCTTATCCACCTCATCCCAACTTACAGACAGAGACTAAGAGCTTCCAAACCCCACGTTCACACTGTTAAAAAGTGGACTGAGGATTCGAAGCAGATGCTACAGGCCTGCTTTGAATGCACAGACTGGACTGTTTTGAAAAACCCCGCCACTGATTTAAACGAACTAACTGATGTGGTGACATCATACATCATTTTCTGTGAGAACATGTGTGTGCAGGACCAAGACCTTCTGTACCTTTGGGAAAAAACAAACCTGGGTTCACTCCACACCTCAGGAATCTGCACAGGGAACAAGGAAGAAGCTCACAGCAGTGGAGATTGGGCGCGGTACAGGCAGGCCAGGAACAGACTAACAAAAGGAGATCAAAGCACCAAGAGAAGCTACAGTGAGAAGCTGAAAAAACAGCCTTTCTACTGGGACACTTCGGCTGTATGGACTGGTCTGAGAAACCTGACTGCCTACAGAAGCCCCACCCCCCTTCCTGAACAAAGTCCTCGCCTGGCCAACCGTCTGAATGGCTTCTACTGCAGACATGACAAGAAGCCATTCACACCTCAAACCAACTCCTCCACATCCCATTCAGGAACAGGTTCGACCCGTAAAGCAACCAACCCCCTACCTTCAGATCCTCTGCCTGCACTAAAGATCTCTGAGGAAGATGTAAACAGGCTCTTTCAGCGCATGAAAACAAAGAAAGCTGGAGGACCTGATAACGTCTCCCCATCATGCCTGAAAGCCTGTGCAAATCAACTCGCTCCGATCTTCACCCGGATCTTCACAAGTCACTGGAGAAGTGTGAGGTCCCCTCCTGCTTCAAACGATCCACCATCACCCCAGTACCCAAGAACCCACCATCCTAGGTTTAATGACTACAGGCCTGTACCCCTGACGTCTGTGGTCATGAAATCCTTTGAGCGGCTGGTGCTGAAGCACCTGAAAGACATCACAGGCCTCTACTGGACCCCCTGCAGTTTGCTTACCGAGCAAACAGGTCGGCAGATGATGCTGTTAACTTAGGTCTACACTTCATCCTGCAACACCTCGACCCCCCCGGACCTACGCCAGGATCCTGTTTGTAGACTTCAGCTCGGCCTTTCACCCCATCATACCAGAAATCCTCCACCAGAAGCTCACTCAGCTCAACACCCCAGCCTCCACCTGTCAGTGGATCAACAGCTTCCTGACGGACCGACAGCAGCAGGTGAGAGGGGGAGCATCTTCTCCCAAACCCAGATCAATAAGTACTGGTGCCCCCCCGGGGGTGTGTTCTACCCCCACTCCTCTTCTCCCTGTACACAAATGACTGCACTCAGGGGACTCGTCCGTAGAAACTCCTGAAGTTTGCAGATGACACCACTGTCATTGGACTGATCCAGGACGGTGATGAGTCTGCATACAGATGGGGGGGGGATCGGCTGGTACACTGGTGTAGTCAAGAACTGCCTGGAACTAAACCCACTCAAGACTGGGAAGGTGGGGGACTTTCGGAAAACACCACCTCCATACACCCCCCTCACCATCCTCAACAACACCGTGTCGGCTGTGGATCATTTTCAGGTTCTTAGGAACCACCATCTCTGAGGACCTGAGATGGTCTTCCACATAGACACTGTCGGAAGAAGGCCCCAGCAGAGACTGTACTTCCTGAGGCAATTTTAAAAAGTACAACCTTCCACAGGAGCTGCTGGTCATCTTCTACACTGCCATCATTCAGTCTGTCCTGTCTTCATCCCTCTCCGTGTGGTTCGGGGTTCATCCACAAAAAAAGGACAGGTCCAGACTGCAACCAATAATCGGACTGCAGAGAGAATCATCAGGGCTGACCCCCTCCATCCCGGACTTATACAGGTCTAGGGTCAGGAAAAGAGCTGCTAAAAAATCTCCGCAGACCCCACACACCCTGCACATAAACTGTTTAGAGTTCTGCCTTTGGGCGACGCTACAGAGCGCTGTTCACTAAAAAACCAGCCGCCACAGAGACGTTTTTTTCCCTCAGGCTGTTTCTCTGTTGAACTTTAATAAAATACAAAACAACAGCATACAGATGTTGCAAATGCACCTTTTTTTTTTATATGTGTATATTGTACATTTTTAAATATGTATATTCTGTAGTGCAAAAACAAAAACCAAAGAGCAAAGTGTACCGGAGTCAAATTCCTTGTTTGTATGTACAAACTTGGCAATAAAGCTGATTCTGATTCTGATTCTGATTGACGCCACATGCTTGTTCAGGATGTGACTGAATCCATGTGAGGACTGAATGAAGTCATTTGGTTTCATTGTTATGAATTGGCATACCCAGTCTGTCTGTATATATGATAGAATTAGGATTTTCATTAATTAGACAATTGATTTCCCCCCTCATTTCTCCTTAAGCATTTCCCTGATTTAGCAGACGTTCAGTATTCCTGTCCTGACTTGCAGGGTTTTGCCACTCAGTCTTTGTTTTGCAGTGAAACTGAATCGTAAGGG